>CM025257.1:20032716-20044254 GCA_013677275.1 Gossypium schwendimanii
AATATAAAATATAAATATAAATAAAATATAAAACTAGATTAAATCACTTTGGTTGGGTATGAAGGAAACAAAAGAAGAAGAAAAAATTAAAATAAAAAAGCAGTAGCTTTAAAAAGGAGACATGGGCATGTGAGCTACATGGCCGTGTGCACCACATGACCGTGTTGAACCACCCAAATCGTGTCTGATAAAAAATAGTCAAAAATAAGCCTAGTAATCACATGGCCTAGGGCACGCCAGTGTGTCACGGCCGTGTGTCACATACGGCTGTGTGCTCGGCCATGTGCAATGCTCCTTCACTTCTCTCACGCCCGTTTGCAAGCCCATGAGGGTCACACGATCGTGTCACCAGGTCGTGTAACTCTTTGTGCCCATGTAGGTTAAAAGAAAATTTGAAAAATTAGTTCCAGTTTTCACACGACCTGTGACACGCCCATGTGCCTATGTCATGTGTCACACAAGGTCGTGTCTCCAAGCCATGTGGATTACCCCAGACCATGTGTACCACTTTTTTTTTAGTTTATTTTCAAAATTTTTTTGACTTTTTTATTTTGAAAACAAATAAAAGTAAAATAAATTAAAAAAAACACTCAGGTTGCCTCTTGAGAAGCACTTATTTAGAGTCTAAGCTCGACTCTCATTTTTAAGCTCATCGTTAAGACAAATCTTGGAACTAAAGCCTTTCTCTCTCGTTATTAGTATCACCACCAAAATAAAGTTTGAGACGATAATTGTTGACCTTGAATGTGCCGTAATTAGGGTGTGTTACTTGAATGGTTCTGTATGGAAATACAGTTTTTACCGCACATGGGTCAGATCTGCTTCACTTAAACTCTGAAGGAAAAATTCATGGATCCCATTTGTCGAACAGCACTTTGTCCCTAACTTTGAATTGGTTCATTCTATTTACATGCACATCATGGCATTGTTTTGTTACTTCCTTTTGCTTTCTCGATTTCTCATCAACCTTCGTTCGCCATTCATCTAGCTCGTCTAGTTGCACCATTTGTTCCTTACTTATTCCTCCAGTTCTATCACTTTGAATAAAGTACAACTCCAACACATTTTCATGAGGGATTTCTTACAAAGAATGTTGAGCCACATGATTATTAACAGTAACAGAATAATTAGTATCATCTCTCTCACTAGGGACTCTTACAAAATCACGTGCTTGAAGAGTAATATTTTCATCACTTACACGAAGCACAAGTTCACCAGTACCCACATCAATAACAGTTCTAGCAGTGGCTAAAAAGGGTCGACCTATAACCATAGGTACCTCAATATCCTTATCCATGTCCAGTACAACAAAATCAACATGAAATATAAATTTGTCAAATTTCACAAGTACATCCTCAATAATAGCCCTAGGATATCTAATTGATCTATCCCCTAATTGAATACTCATCTTAGTGGGTTTAGGTTCCCTAATATGAAGTTGTTTGATCATTTTATAAGGCATGTCATTTATACTAGCCCCCAAATCAACCAAAGCTTTTTCAACATCTAAACTACCAATGAGACAAGGAATAGTAAAACTCCTTGAATCTTTAAGTTTCTTGGGTGGTTTGTTTTGGAGAATGACCGAGCAAACTGTATTGAGCTCCACAATCGATAAGTCATCTAATTGGTTTGTTTTGGCAATGAATTTAACCACTATTTTGCCTTATTCCTCAAAGAGAATGGGAACAATCATAAGTGTATGGCATCATCAGTAAGGACATTGATATTGAAAGTGTCACAAATCTCTAGAAAGTTAGCTAAATAGGTATTCAGATGTTCATCTCGCAAACCATCAAATTGAACGTACAGTTGTACCATCTAAATTATGTTCAGCTTCAGCTTAAAATTGTTTACATTAATAGTAGCTCTCACAATACTCGATTCAGGCCCAATTAGAGTCGGCTTAGCATAATCATCATAGTCCAAGGGGTAGGATGTGCAGGAGGTAGCTGATTATTTTGATTATCACCCATCACCATAGTAATATCCCTTTCCTTTGTATTGTGTACAATATTTTATTGGACGTGTCTTGCTTCTCCAACCTCTCTATGATTTCTCTGAGCAATCCTTTCAATCTCACTGTCAAAAAGTAATGGATCTAATGGGTTTCCTTTAGTCATAAAACCAAAAGAACCTGCCTGAAGCAAACAAACGAAAAAAATTAAAATGTAAAATTAAATAAAAATAAAAATATTAAAATAAAAAATATATCAATTACTAGAAATAAAATTTTCCTAATATTTTAGTCCCTAGCAACGACACCAAAAACTTGATGCAGTCGTAAACCAACTAAAAATTCAACAAAGGTAAGTGCACCTATGAAATGATAGTATAGCTACGGTGAGAACAGATATCGTTCCGACAGAGACTAAGAGTACTAGTAATTATCGTATTTCTATTATTTAACCAAAAAATTGGAGTGATTGATGAAAACTAAAATTAACTAAATTAATTAACTAAAGAACAAAACAAAGAACAAATCAAGAAAATAAACGATTAACAACTAAGAAGCAAAACAATACACAGAAAAGAATTCACCTAGATTTCATCTGTCATTATCGATCTAAATTAAACATTTTTTTACTTAGTATCTTGATCCATAGAAATCCCTAAATTATGCTAATATATCTTTCGAGAGTATGAGCATCTGACTCTAGGTTGATTAATTGAAATTTCTTTCTAATTAAACTGCTATTTTCACATTAACTCGATGTATGGATCCCCTTCTTAGATTTGACTCAAATCTGATAGATTTATGTCGTTCTATTTCTAGGATTGCATTCAACTACACTCAATTATGCTAGATCTACTCTTAAACAGGGTCTATGTCTCCTCTAAATTAAGCACAACAAACATGGATTAATAATCTAAAAATATTAAACCAAGAATTAAGTACACATAATTGAGAACAAGATCCAAGTATTTATTGCCTAAAACAGAAATCAAAAGACAGAATTCATCATAGGGTTCATCTCCCATGCGGTTCCTGAAACTAGCTTCGATTTTTTGATTTCCACTTGTTTTTCACTCCTTTTGCTCCCAAATGCTGTCCTAAGTATAGATACATGAATTTAAAGGATTGGGAGCACAAAACTCACCATTTTAAATTGAATAATCAATCAAAAATGCACTAAGAGTGAGGCTAAAATATGTTACATTTATAATTTATCAAGAACAAACACAAATAATTTACATGAAAAACCCTCGAAGAGGGAAAAACCATGGGCAAAGGAGGCTTCAACTTTCCACTAAACAATTAAATAAAGAAGAGTAAAATATGGAGAAAATACTTTCCATAATTACAATGAAACTCTCTCAAAAACTCATATGCGACAACATCTTGTCGTCCATAAAGAAAACTCATTTTTTTTATTGGCATCTTGAACAGGGATACAAGACCCCTTTATATAGGTTAAGTAGAATTTTAATCATACTAAAATATCCCTGGAATAATCAAACCTTGACTAGGAAAAGATAGCAAAATTTAACTGGGAGAAGAATACCAGGCACACCCTACATACAAGGTAAACAAAATTTAAAGAAGAAAACGAAGATTGAGATGAAGAATCACTTGGAGGGTTATCATATTGCAAGCATGCAGAGATTGTGGCCTTTGACTTCATGTCAGATTCCTTCAATTCAGTCATCGTAACTATTTGAGTTAAAGTGTTATCCAAGTGGTTTTTTAGACTACTAAAAATAGACTGTGAAATTATTTATCATATGAATATAAAATCAATTTATATATATTTTTAGTTTTGTTTGTTTTTATCCATTTTAAAGGAAGTCAATAACTGGGCTAACTATTAGTCTAAATTCATTATTTAAATATTGGAAATATGAGTTGTCTTTATAGAGTAAAAATCTCCAAAAGTGGTTGGTAGCTTTTATTATTTTTTTAACAAAAGAGTGGTTGGTATATAACATGCATAAGAAAATAATTTAATGTTGTTGATTTATTTGGAAGTCTTATCTAGGATTTTGGTAGTTTTTGTTGTAACAATTGGACGGTAAATGTGGATATCTATACATAGATTTAGGTTATTTATTGTACATAGTATTTGGGAAAAACTTTGGATTTGTAAAATTTAATTTATTTCGAGTTGTATCATTTAGATTTTACACTAAAGCTATTTGATTTTAATTTTTTTATTTTTAAAATATAATTTAATCAAATTTGAATAAGTTAAATTATTTGAATCAAGTTAATTTAGGTTTTATTAAAATATAGAGAATACATGATAAATAATGTTTTAAAATAAATTATCTTGCAATTTTAATTTTACTGTACTTATATTTCATCAAACGATTCATTCTAGTCTGTATATTAGCATTGATATGCTAAAGGCTCTCCCATAATATTTGATACGTCGTGCTGTGTATTGTTGCATTCTATCACCAACTATATACCTAGTAGCCATTTCGATCCAATCACCTTGTGGTAGGAGCCCTCACAACCTTACCACTTAACCTATGAAGCAAATTTTTTATTGGTTAGGAACCATAGTCAGATTGTCACATCTCAAATATCGAGTGTTAGTAGAATCGGGTTTGTGAACCAACAGAGGGAGTGGTCATGCCCTAATTTTTTAGATTATCTGTTCACTTTTAGCAAACAAATGATTTACTGGCCTGTCGGTTAACTGCTAGTGAAATTATCTTTGAAACCCAAGTTCAAATCCCTTCCCTCACACTATTTTTATTATTTTGTAAATTTTGGATCAAACCCTATTATCTGACACACCTGTTTTAAAAAGAAATATTGTAAAGTTATGTTAAGAAAGAGTCATTAGCTTAGTGTTTAAGAGAAAACAAGCAGAAAGTGTAATTCTTGTAAAAACCTAAGTTCAATTCCCTTCTCTTGCAAATTGCCAATTTTTGCTAGTTGTTCTCCTTCTCCTTATTTTGTGTCACCCATGCTAAATTGAATAGCTCTAGTTCAAAATCTAAATGATACAACTCGGAATAATTTAAATTTGACAAATCAAAAGTTTTGCCTAAATACCATGTATAGGAAATAACCTAAAGCTATGTATAGATATCCAAATTTACCATCCAATTATTATAACAAAAAATAGCAAAAACCTAGGTAAGACTTCCAAATAAATAAACAACATTAAATTATTTTTCTATGCATGTTAGATACCTACCACTTTATTATTAAACAAATAATAAAAGGTACCAACCACTTTTGGATTTTTTACTCTTTATAGATAACACATATTTCCAATATTTAAATAATGAATTTAGACTAATAGTTAGACAAGTTCTTGACTTGCCCAAAATGGATAAAAACCAACTGAACTAAAAATATAGATAAATTGCTTTTATATTCTTATGATAAATAATTTCAGAGTCCATTTTAAATAGATTAAAAATCACTTGGATATCACTTTAAATAAAATAGTTATGATTAGTGAAATGAAGGAATCTGATATGGAGTTAAAGGCAACCATCTCTACATGCTTCAAAAATGAAAACCCTCCAAGTGATTCTTCATCTAAATTTTCCTTTTCTTCTTTAACTTTTGCTTACCTTGTATATGGGGTGTGCCTCGTATTCTTCGCCTAATTAAACTATGCTATCTATTACCAGTTAAACTCTAATTATTTTAGGGATATTTTAATAGAATTAGAACTTTATTTAGCTTATTTAAAGGGGTCTTGTATCCATGTTTCAAGATGCCAATAAAAAAAGGTTTTTCTTTAAAGGCGACAAGATGTAGCCACACATGTTTTTTCGTGAGAGTTTCATGGTAATTATGGAGAGTATTTTCTCCATATTTTCTCTATTTTGTGTAATCATTTAGTGGCAAGCCGAAGCCTTCTTTGCCTATGGTTTTTCCCACTTTGAGGGTTTTCCATGTAAAATATATGTGTCTATTCTTCTTCACTTTTATTATCTCGTTGTTTATACGAGTCAAACCCCAGTAATCTAAATAGGACATTCTACAAGGTAAACAAAAGTTAAAAAAGAAAATGAAGATTGAGATGAAGAATCACTTAGAGGATTGTCATTTTCCAAGCATGCAGAGATGCTGGCATTCGACTCCTTGTCAGATTGTGTAATATCCCAAAAATCGGGGGTTTGTAGAATGAGGTGTGTGAATTGAGAGAGAGTTGTAATGCACTAATTTATGAGATTATCTGTGCATTTTTAGGAAATAAATGAGGTATTGGTTCATAGGTTAAGTGTTAGTGAAATATTCCTTGAAACCTAAGTTCAAATCCCTTCCCTAGCACTAATATTATTATTTTACAAATTTTGTATCACGCATTGTTTTTAAAAAAGTAAATATTGAAAAATTATTTCAAAAATAAGGAAATATCATAATGTCTAGTTGGAAAAGTATGAAATTTAGATTAAGGTCTCTAGTTCAAATTTTCTCCTGTACTAAATAATTAAGTTTTGCAAAATCCCTTTTTTTTAAATGTGTGTGCCATCCATACCCTTGAGACCTAGGTATAAATACAACTTTTTCTTGTATTTTTCAGCCTTTAAGCCAAGTTTTCACTACCCTAGTCGTTCACCATGTTCCTCTCCTCTTTTCTCTTCAATTTTCTTTCTTTCTTCCCATGTGTTCTGCCGTCTAAGCCACCAAGATTCACCATCAATTTCTCTTATTTTTGCAACAGGTTCTTAAACCATTATTTTCCACCTACTTACACAAATTTTTCATAAGATTTTTAGCCTCAAATCAGAAATTTTAGCACTCAAGAACGACCTCAATTGATGCCCCAAAAGAACTCCATTGTTGCCCTTTTCACCTAGCTGGTGTAAGTTCTTGTTTTCTCCCAATTTCTTGATAAATCTTGTTAAATAAAAACCTAAATTTATAGATATATAATTTGGGGGATTTTTAAATATTTAATGGGTATTTTTTTATCTTTTTAATTGATCTTGAAAGTGGTTTTAAATCGGCCCCAATTCGACCACTACGGGTGGTGGTACGCGCCTATGGGCAAGAAAATAGGGCTATTTTTCTTTAATTTTTTCCCATATTTTTCAAGAATGATTTTGGTTTATTCATCCCCTCCTATTCAGCCTTTAATCACATGATAATTAAGTAAATTCATTTTTTATTAATCGAAAATTTGGATATGACAATTTCGGAAACGTAAGTATAGGTAATTGTAAACTAGTTTATTGTTTCGACATAGATTTTGGGAAAAAGGTTATGGATTGATTAAATTAAGGATTTTAATCAAGATTAGCTACTAGTTTTCTAGTATTAGATGTGTTAGGTGCTGACTCGAATGCTCCAAATCAACAATAAAGCTGAAAGATGTTCGCGCATACGATTTGCATCAAAACAGTGTAAGAAATCTAACTAGTTTGGGTTCAAAAATAGTTGTAATTGTGATGATTGGATTGAACCCATAAGTTGGTGTTTAGGGGTTGTATAAGAGGTGTATTAATTAATTTCTATATTGATTTAAGTTAATTTAATTTAATTTAGGTCTATTTTAAAGTTTATTAAAAAACAACAAGATTCGTTAGTGTGCTGCGAAAGGGCGTAAATAATGTGTGGGTCTAAACTCAAAACTTAAATATTAATAATGATTTTATGTTATAAATAATAATTTTGGTTGCTGATTGGGCTTGGCTATTTAGCTAAGTAATTAAATTTAAAAGAGGTCGAATCAGGTACATTTTGAGCCCTAACCATTTGGCATGGCTTGGTAGCAATGTTGCTAGTTTAATTGAGTGTTTGACATTGTCATGAATGTTTCGTAATTGGATGTCTGATCTGTTGTATGTATAGCATGATCATGAATGAAATAAGGCTCATGCAATATATGTTCATACAAGTGATTTGTTATGATATGTTCGAAAGACTGTTATACATGTACACAAAGAAAAGTTATAATTGAATAAGAAATTGTTAATTGTTGAATGATATCATTTTATTGATAACTTGAAAGTTGAAATATTATTTCCATTCACTAAAAGTATTTGATAATTGAGGGCATATATTGAAAATGCCAATAAATTGTGAAAGTATAATTTATGGCTATGTATGAGATTTTGTGATATATTGCATCTACATTGGGGTAGGTTATTTGTGGTTGACAAAGGAGTTCCGTGGAGCACTAGTGGCATATTAAGTTCACATTTATACCTAGTCAGTGCACTGCACCTGGAGTACCAAGGGGATTGGCCATTTTATCGCATTATATATTATTATGCAAATTTTTTGCATTTATGTTATACGATGGTTTGTACCACAACCAGCTTTGTCGGATATGTTGGAGTTTGGCACACGGGTTCTGAGAAACATGTGGTGTGTAACGGATGGATGAAAGGGTAAGAACCTCTTTACTTAGTATCATGCTCATGACATACTCGAGTGTTATTGATTTTTTATATGTATTGTATTATGTTGTATTAAATGGTACCAAAATTAATGATCGTTGCTCGAATTAATGATAACCCATGCTCATACACCATTGACATCAATTTGATAATGGCTATATAATGATATGAAATTCCAATGATGGTAATGTGTTCTTCTGTTATTGCTAACATGTTTCATTGCATTTGATATTTATGTCCGTTTAAATAATTGTTCGACTCACACTAAGCTTTCATAAGCTCACCCCCATAGTGTTTAACTTTTTAGGTAAACATTGAAACTAGGACCAAACCTGGCAGATGGAGAATCACCTTGGACCTCAGACTATTTTTAGTGAGTATTATTAATAAGTATATATTTGTTTTGGTTTATAATTTTTAATTACTTCTAGTCTGTGGCTTGGTAACTTTTCATTTGAGGATTTTTGCTTGCATGGATTACTCAAGCATAAAAACTGAAAAAAGCATGATATATGACTTAAGTAAAATTTGAAATTGGTCCTTAAATTCTGTTGCATTGCAAAGAAACCATTTTTGAAAAAAACAATTCATAAGGCAACTAGGTTTCCAAAATGACTCAAAAAATGGTTTTTCGTTGCATTAGTTTAACATCGAGTTTTTATAAAGAAGAGCAACAAGCAAATGATTCTTCTAAAACAACACTATCAACAATAAAATGAATCTTAAGTACAGTTGACCTAATAAATAAATGTTTTAAACTATCACAAACGTACAACTACGATTTTTCTCTAAAATGATTTTATTGAAGTTCTTCAAAAGTAATGTAAGTTAGCTTAACCATTTCGATGGCTAATGTAGCTTTCTCAATCTAGCCATAGTGTTTATGTCAAGTTTGGGAGGTTATAGATTCCTTCGATTCACACATAGTAACTATGTTAGTTAAAGTCAGAGCCAAGTGATTTTTTAAACTATTAACAATGGACTTTGAAATTATTTATCATCAGAATATAAAAGCAATTTATATATTTTTTTAATTTAGTTGGGTTTTTTATCCATTTTAAGGGAGCGAATAACTTGGCTAATTATTATTCTAAATTCATTATTTAAATATTGGAAATATGAGTTTCTAAAAATAGTAAAAAATAAAAAACTGGTAGGTAGCTTTTATTACTTTTTTTATAATAAAGTGGTAGGTACCTAACATGCATAGGAAAAGAATTTAATGTTGTTGATTTAGTTGGAAGTCTTACCTAGGTTTTTGCTACTTTTTGTTGTAATAATTGGATGGTAAATGTGGGTATCTATACATAGATTTAGGTTATTTCTTGTACATGGTATTTGGGAAAAACTTAAGATTTGTCAAACTTAAATTATTTCGAGTTGTATTATTTAGGAAATAAATTATTCATTAGTCTGTTGGTTAATTCTTAGTGGAACTATCATTGAAACCCAAGTTCAAATCCCTTCCCTCTGATCATTTTTATTATTTTGCAAATTTTGCTTTAAACCCTAATATGTGACATGCCTTGTTTTTAAAATAAATATTGTTATGTTTCATCCCTATGAGATTAAGGGTTTTGTTTTTCGATTTGCTCCCAGAATTTTTAAGTTCTGTATTTAGTGTTTTTGGTAATGCATGTTTGGTACATTTAGGTTCATTCTCTGCATATTTTACTCTCAATTGTTTAATCATTTTGTGGAAAACTGAAGCCTCCATTGCCTGTGGTTTTTCCCTCTTTGAGGGTTTTCCACCTAAAATATTTGTATTCATTTTTCTCCACTTTTATTATCTCATTGTTTATACAGATCGAATCCCAAAAATCCAAAGAAAAGTTTCTACAAAGTAAACGAAAATTAAAGAAGAATCACCCGGAGGGTTGTCATTTTCCATGCATGCAAAGATAGGAGCCTTTGACTCCATGTTAGATTCCTTCAATTCGTACATCGTAACTATTTGAGTTAAAATGATATGCAAGTGATTTTTTAGACTATTGAGAATGGACTCTGAAATTATTTATCATCAAAACATAAAAGCAATTTATATATTTTTAATTTAGTTTGTTTTTTTTATCCATTTTAAGGAAGTGAAGAACTTGGCTAATTTTTATTCTAAATTTATTATTTAAATATTGGAAATATGAGTTTCTTAAAAGAGTAAAAAAAATCCAAAAGTGCTAGGTAACTTTTATTATTTTTTTAACAATAATGATGTAGGTGACTAAACCTACCACTTTTGGATTTTTTTTACTCTTTTAAGACAACTCATATTTCCAATATTTAAATAGTAAATTTAGAATAAAAATTTGTAACACTCCAAACCCGGCCTAGACGTTATGGTCAAATCTAGCGATGTTACATGGAATGTGATTTGAAGACAAGATTGTCGAGTTAAAACCGTTACAGTTAGTTAGCTTTTATTTAATTCGAAAAAAAAATAAGTACTGTTTGATTTGCTATAAAACTTGTCTCTTAGCGGAAGCTTTTGTAACCAATTTATTAAGGGAAAATCATTTCTATTTACGAAAACCTTAGTTTTTAGAAAAACCGTGTTTTGTTGAGTTCCAGTTTTTAAAAACAAAATCCATAAAAACAGTATAAAGTCTCAAATTTAAAGCCAACCAGTCCATAGTCCAAAAGTTACATCAAAAACCCCAAATAAGTAATAAATTCTAGACATTAATGGAAAACAATCTAAAATTTACGTGTGGCCACCGTCAAGTCCTCCGCTACATCGACCCGTCAAGTCTAGGGATTACCTGTACAAATTAAATAGAAAAAGGGTGAGTTTTCGCAAACTCAGTGTGTAATCCCCACAGAAAACATGCATACAGATATTCAACAAAATTTAGTTAGATACAGTTTGGGGCCTGGGCCCATCACAGAATCGGTTTGGGCCTTAGCCCGTTCAGATATAGTCTCAGAAATACATTAAGGCCTTGGCCCATACCAAATTCAGAATGCAGATGCAATAAATCAGAATCCTACGCACCAGCCCCTACACACCATCTCCATCCAACCCTACACACCATGTAGGGATTAAATCAACCCACCCATCCCTTCACACCATATTGGACTGAAATGTGGCACATAATCAGAAGGTTGCAGCTGAGCTGCCAGATAACAGGCTTAATAGCCTTTCAGGCACTTCCACCAAATATCATCAACCCACCCCGATGCAATGCAACATACAAAATATGTCATGCCATTATGCAATTAATA
>CM025257.1:20059661-20069719 GCA_013677275.1 Gossypium schwendimanii
GATTTAGGTTATTTCTTTTACATGGTATTTGGGCAAAATTTAGAGTTCTCAAATTTAAATTATTTCAAGTTGTATCATTTAGATTTTTCACTAAAGCTATTTAATTTAATTTTTTTTATTTTTAAAATATAATTTAATCAAATTTGAATAAGTTAAATTATTTGAATCAATTTAGTTAATTTTTTATTAAAATATATAGAATACTTGATAAATAATGTTTTAAAATAAATAGTTATCCTGTAATTTTAATTTTACTGTACTTATATTTCATCAGATGATTCATGCTAGTCCGTATATTACAAATGTTATGCTAAAGACTCTCTTATCACAATCTACACATTATATTGTGTGTCGTTGCTCTGTATCACCAACTATATCCCTAGTAGCCTTTTTGATCCAATCACCTCGTGGTAGGAGCCCTCATAACCTTACCACGTAACCTCTGAAACAAAGTTGTTATTGGTTAGGACCAATAGTAAACTTGCACATCCCAAAAATTAGGTGTTAGTAGAATCGGGTTTGTGAACTGAGAGACAGTGATCATGCCTATTTTTGAGATTATCTATGCGTTATTAGGAAACAAATGATTTACTAGCCTGCCGGTTAACTGTTGTGAAACTATCATTGAAACCCATTTTCAAATCCCTTCCCTCGGACCATTTTTCTTATTTTACAAATTTTGCTTTAAACTCTAGTATGTGACACGCCTTGTTTTCAAAATAAATATTATAAGGTTATGTCAAGGATGAGTAATTGACTTAACAGTTAAGAGAAAACAAGGAGAAGGTACAATTCTCGTCAAAACATGAGTTTGATTCCCTTCTCTTACAAATTGTCAATTTTTTCTATTTGTTCTCATTCCCCTTATTTTGTGGTGCTCATGCTAAATTGGATAGCTCTAATGTAAAATCTAAATGATACAACTCGAAATAATTTAAATTTGACAAATCCAAAGTTTTGCCTAAATACCATGTACAAGAAATAACCTAAATCTATGTATAGATAGCCTAAATACCATCCAATTATTACAAAAAAAAATAGCAAAAATCTAGGTAAGACTTCTATAAAAATGAATAACGTTAAATTATTTTCCTATCCATGTTAGATACCTACCACTTTATTGTTAAAAAAATAATAAAAGCTACCAACTACTTTTGGATTTTTTATTCTTTTAAGACAAAGCATATTTCTAATATTTAAATAATGATTTTAGACTTATAGTTAGCCAAGTTCTTTGCTGTCCTAAAATGGATAAAAACCAACTGAACTAAAAAAAAAATATAAATTGCTTTTATATTCTTATGATAAATAATTTCAGAGTCTATTCTCAGTAGTCTAGAAAATCACTTGGATATCACTTTAACTCAAATAGTCACGATGAGTGAATTAAAGGAATTTGAGATGGAGTCAAAGGCAACCATCTCTACATGCTTGAAACATGAGAATCCTCCAACTAATTCTTCATCACAATCTTCATTTTCTCCTTTAATTTTTGCTTACCTTGTAGGTGGGGTGTGCCTTATATTCTTCTCCCAACTGAACTCTTCTATCTTACCCCATTTAAACTCTGTTTATTCTAGGGATATTTTAGTATAATTAGAACTCTACCTAGTTTATTTAAAAGGTTCTTGTATCCATATTTCAAGATGCCAATAAGAAAAAGGGCCTTTCTTTAGGAGAGACAAGATGTAGCCGCATATGAGATTTGGTGAGAGTTCCATTGTCATTATGTAGAGTATTTTATACCCCTTTTTTTGATTTCCCCATGATTTTTTTCCAATTTACTCTTTGGGATTTTGAGTTTTGTATTCGGGCTTTTTTGTAATTCACGTTTGGTACATTTAGTTTTATTTTCAGCATATTTTACTCTCAATTGTTTAGTAATTTTGTGGAAAGTCAAAGCCTCCATTGCTCGTGGTTTTTCCCTCTTTGAAAGTTTTCCACCTAAAATATTTGTATTCATTCTTCTCCACTTTTATTATCTAGTAGTTTATATGGGTCGAACCCCAACAATTTAAACAGAAGATTCTACAAGGTAAATGAAAATTAAAGAAGAAAATGAAGATTGAGATGAAGAATCACCTAGAGGAATGTCATTTTCCAAGCATGCAGAGATGGTGGGCCTTTAACTCCATGCCAAATTCCCTCAATTCACACATCGTAACTATTTGAGTTAAAGTGATATGCAAGTGATTTTTTGGACTATTGGCAATGGACTCTCAAATTATTTATCATCAAAATATAAAAGAAATTTATATATTTTTAATTTAGTAAATTCTATCAGGACAATAACTTTGTACTACTATATATGTAAAAAACTAAAATAGTTTATAGAAAACAGACACACACCTGATAAATAGTTAACCTTCTGGAATGAAAGAAGTACAAAATGAATATGACAATCTACCTAAAAAAACCTTAAGGGTATCTAAACCAAACATAACATATGTGGATAGAGTTTAATATTAAAAACCTTATGTTTAACAATTTTCATAAAATATTTTTAAACCTTAAACCACCATCCAAAACTAAAATTGTAGTTTAGGTTTAGGTTATATTTTTGCTTAAACAATGTGTTTTGTTGATCTAGTCTAAGTTTTTTTCTTAGTTATCATTGATTAAACTATCAGTTTGAATTGTGTATGAGAACAAAGGGCTTTAAGACCAAGGTGGATTTGCAATGCCTCTTCTATCTCATTGTTCCATTGATCAGATCTTTGGATCCACTATTCCCATGTACCTTTTTAGCTATAGTTGGTTGTTCTATAGCCTTAATGTTTTTCTTTTGTTGTTCTGTCTAAATTATGGTTGTTTCTTAGGTTTATAATATGCATACCTTTTTCCAAGGTCTGAGTTGGATTTTAGTTTTTGTAGTTTGTCAAGGGAAAGCAATAGAATAATAAATCAATTAGAAAAATGAAGTATATGTATTTAATAAAATTTCTTATCCAAAATATGTACATTTTATGTCTCTATAATCTTTCTTATCCCATTTTTTTTATTAAACTCAACGTGAATAAATCTTCATCCGATAGAATCTAATCTAACAAGTTTTAATATTTTTTTTGGTAATTAGAAGTACAATTAAGGATACTAAAGATTCAACCTAAATTTTCATGTCACACAATGCAAACATCTTGACAATAGTTTGTTTTCCATTCTAGAGAATTCTATGTGATAACTATGCAATCATTACTCACTTTCTTTTACAAGGAATAGTTCTATTACAAATTTTGATCTTTCTCGATCACTAGTTGACCAAGTATTTTTATATTTTTTTATTGTAAGACACCACTCCGAACTTTATTATGAAAGGTATTCAATAGTATATAATTCTTGTTGGCTATTAAAATCTTTCACCACTTCCTAAATAAGTATGTCTTCGTCACTGACCTATTTAGGCATCTCTCCAATAATCTATAAACAAAATGGGTTTCATGAATTTTTTTGTTTGTTTTTTTAAATAATATTGTACTGCCAAGAATTGTGTTGAATTATATATTTACATTTTCATTAAAAAATAATATTTTATCTTAGTTTCCAATTTTCATCTTAGTTTGCCAAGAAAGCCAACCCTATACTATAAGCCATTGCCCTGAAGTAAACAGGGTATATCTTGCTATGCACCAAACCAGATTGTTATCTTAGTAGTTGTCCTGCCAGGATAAAGCTGGAAATGAAAGTAACCCACACACTAATCCCATATGCTATAGCTGATACAAGTAGGTTCGCTATACCCATCACTATATTCAATGCCTCTATTGAAGTTATGTACTTCAAACCATCAAGAAACTTGTTTGCACTAGTTTTAACCTTGTTCGTAGCTCAGCCTGCTTCTTCCATGGCCTTTTCCTGAATGTTCTCCACTTGCTCTGATGTATTTGTCACTATATCAGCCCTCATCATCTTGGTCGTGTTTTTTGTTGCCTCCTCCTTGGATTTATCAATGGACTCTTTTTGATACAAACTCATTTACGGGATGTAATTGAGTCGTTTGATTGCCCGATTGAAAATTATGTAGTTCTCGTTTTGATTTAACAAAAGGATAATTTTAAGAAGATAGTCTATATAGGCAGCAGATAAAATAAAGATAATTTAATGGAAAAGATGGATTAAAGAACTCAAAACAAGAAAGAACCCTTAATAGCAATTAAGGACACGAATCTTATAAGTTTCAAGGCAAAAAGATAGATAGTTGGATAGGACCGTGACCCACTATCTAGCAATATAGGAACCAACAGTATAAGTTTGAACACCACACCCGGACGAGTGAGAAGTTCAGTAAGAAACAAGAATGATGCCACTAGTTTAGCTAGATAAGTCAAGTTGAATCTCAAAGAAAAATGAGAGTGAATAACTCACAAATTTATAATTCATATATGTCAAAAAGTTCTTAGTTAACCTCCAAAAGGTTTACCATTGTACTATTTATAAGCTAATAGATAACCAGCCGAATGGACAAGATTTAAATGTAGGTACATGAAGCTAAAGTGATTTAATTTCCAGCTAGAATAATCCAATGAATTTAACTAAGTAAGGTGCCAAAATAGCCTTGGATCATGGTGTTGATGGATGAGCTGAATGAAGCTGGATTCAGTGAATGAAAGTAATTTCTAAGAGGTGCACCGAATGAGAAATAGCTAGTGAATGTGCTTGCTTGCAGCCAAATGGTCTTTTGAGGTGTGAATACTTGGTTATGAGGAGACTTGAGGTGTGAAACAGCAAACAATGAATGGTCTCTTAAAAGGTACCAAATCAGCTCACATCTTTTGCCAATGGATGCGTGAATAATGAGCTAAATGAATGCACTGAATAGCAGCTCAAGATTCATACACAATTGGGTGCAATGTTCTACATTAATTAGCTCCCATGTATCGGCTACATACATGAATATTCAATGAAAGATATTGCCCTCCGTACATGCATGGTCGGGCACATGCTTCTACAGTAATTAGCTTCGATGAACCTGGAAGATTCATATATGTTCAGCTAATGATCAGCTCCCAACGTTCATGCATTTTTAGGTACATGCGCCACAATTAATGATCTTTATTGAATCAACATGAATTTGTCCAGCCGTATACTTTAAATCCTGTTAAGACAAATTAGAAACAACTTTAAAGCAAATTAAACACACAAATAAATATGTAATGGACTAAGACACATTTAATAGATGTAATTCAAGCTGTAGTGAACTAAACAGAATTAAATGAGCTAAAATTAAGATGTCAAAGTCTAGCTAGCTAAATTAGCTAGCTGATTCGAATTCAGCTTCCAACAAATTGAAGATGCTTCTTGTTGATTCGTCCAACTCCGTTGTAGCTTTCTCCCAAGTTTGTTCAACTAGAGCCAATAGTGATTCTCTAAAATGTTTAGCTCAAGCTTGAGTAATTGGAGCAATGGGGAGCTCAATGGGATCTTATTTTCTGTCAGCTAAGTCCGTAGGCTGATTCGCATCATTCCCCCATTCTTCAAGGAGATTTGTCCTTAAATTGGTGCCTGCATCAAAAAGAGACAAATTAGATACGTTCAAACTCGCATTGGTATAAGACTTACCTAGTAGGTCCAATCGATATGCATCAATAATTGGTTCCTACACTTAGAACGGAACGTCATCTCTAGGAAGCAACAATTTAAAGCGATTCATTCTTAAATCGGGCCATTTGCTTGAAAAGAATCTTTGCTATTCATGGTTTCTTAAATTATATCTTCTTTCCATCGAGTTGGACTTAAACTTTTCCGGAACATGTTCTTGGATCAATTCAAAGATGTTGCAATTTGTATAAGCATAATGGATTTTAAACGTTCCTTCCAAATGATGTAAACTCAAGTTAACTCCGGGGTCAAAAACAAGGTTTTGTCTTACCATTCCAATCTGACTCCAGAGTTTCATAATTGGCAACATAGAAGAAACATGACATAATCGAAAGTTATAATCATGCAAGACACACTTGAATCTATTCAACCATAATATGGAACAAAGATCTCCAAAATCAAATATAGGATTTTGGCTTTGTAAGTCAACAAAATTCACATAGCTTATTTTCGAAGACAATGATAAATCATGGAACAAATGAAAGTGGCAAATAGGTTTATACAAGATAAAACTATGATGCTCACCTTCTCTCAATGATAACGTAGGAAAATATGCTCCAAGTTTAAACACATGATTTCGATCGATTATTTTCGAATACAATAGGAATCTTTCTTCCAGCAATAATTTACAAATGTTGAATAAACAAGATTTAGACATACACACGTTCTAATAATCAGAAATTTTAAAATTCATTCGAACAGGCAGAGTTATCCACAAAATTTTCTCACAAGGATTTAGAGAATTCACCTTGCAATATAAAGCAATCAGATTAAGCTTTCAACATGAAAACTCTTTATCACATAGGATAATCGGATTATGTTGACATACCATTGGAACACAGACATTAATAGCCAAATCATTTTTCAATTTGATGCTATGTGAATCAACATGAATCAAATGATGAGAAAAACATTTCAAACACTATTTGGAATAGAATCAACAACTTTATTCAACGAACAAAACAAGTTGTCATAAAGAATTTTTTTTAAGATTGTAAACATCGACACACTTGAAAATGAAATTTAGAGGATTCCAACTTGATTGAATTTCAAAAGATGCCTTACATTGCTTACCTTGAAGGATTGGAAGAATATTCTCACCCTCCAACTTACCTTTTTTCGATCAGTTGAAATTGTCGCTCGTCAGTAAGGTAGTGAAGCTGGAACTTGTCTATGGATGGAGCTTTACAAACCTGAAATGAAAAGAAATCGCATTCGAATGGGGGTTAGCAAAAATATTCCTCCATTGCATTTGAAAAATTTTTTACTCAATTCTTTTGCAAGTTCTCTTTCTTTTTTTACACTCTCTTCTATTTTCAAGAACTCATTCCCATGCTTCATTTCACTTTCTTTTTTGACACTCATTTCGTTCACATTTTATTTTCTTTCTCTTTCAGTTATTTCTTTTTCAATCTCTTTTTCTTTTTGTTTTCTCAATTGAAGTTGGTCCTCATGGACTTATTCCGGAGTAAGCGGTGCTAAGGTTACTTTCTTCCCTTGATGTTTAAATGAATACCTTTTAATATAGCCATCATGAATGACCTTTCGATCCAATTACCAAGGCCTTCCTAGAAGCAAATGGTAGGCGTGCATAGGAACCACGTCACACACAACCTTATTTTGATACTTGCTAATGAAAAACGCAACGAGCACTTGTTGAGTGACCTTGAATTAGCCTCCGTCGTTAAGCCATTGCAGCTTCTAGGTGTGTAGATGCTTGGAAGTGGTTAAACCAAGCTTTTCCACCATTGTAGTGCTGGTCATGTTTGAGCAACTTTCACCATCAATTATGACTTTACAGACTTTACCTTGGACATTTTGTACACGACAGTAGGTATGAAAGCGATTTTCTCGTTGCTGCTTGTTTTCTACTCTTTGCAGGTTTAAACTCCTTTTGATGACAAGGGATTCGCCATCATCAGCACATCGCAAGTCTTTTTCTTCTTTTTCGGTCAGCTCATTAGTCTCTTCTTCTTGTTCATCCACAATCTCTTTTTCAATTTCCTTTTCTCTCATTTTTTTATTACAAGATGGAGTAGGCATGAATGAATCAGAATAAAAATATTTACGTTGGGTAAAAGTGGAAGGACTTACATAGGAGGCACGATCAACTCTTCGTGATTGAACCTCTATGGATGAGTAATTTGGTACACTCGAAGAGGTACTTGTGCCTTCTCATTTGTCACCCCGATAGGCTCCAATCTCGTGGTTTGCTTTCCTCTGACTTGAATCCCTCGACGAATAAGAATTATGACATGGATCTCTTCTCAAGAATTCATAGGATGATGGACTCCTTGACGAACTTGCTTTTATACGATCTAACTTTTCTTTTTGCATTTTCTCGGTTTCAGATTGCATAATCCTTCTTATTTCTTTCCTTATCATTTTTAAATCATATTCAGAAAATTCTTGGGACATGATTTCAACAATGTATTAGAAAAAGAAAAAGATAAATTAACTAGAAAATGAACCTCACCAAATTCAAAAATCCTCACCAATCTCTCACAAAGAAAATAAAGGATGACACTCCACTTGTGTTTCACTCAAATCATGGCTTTTACCTCTTGATGAATTTTCACTCGTGCCTTTTACCACTCAAATTCACTTCTCAAATTTCTTGAAGACTTCGTTAGACTTATCAGAAAACTCATAGGTCATCTTCAAAAAGGCTTTAAAACAAAGGATTAATGTTGGGTAAATAGGTAGGCTAAAAGAAAATTTTCAAGAGTGTGGCCTGCAAAAATCGGTTTAAAGAACAAGTAAGAAAGATGAATAGTTGGATAGGACCGTGAACCACTATCTAGCAAGATAGGAACCAACAGTATAAGTTTGAATGGCACACCCGGACGAGTGATAAGTTCAGAAAGAAACAAGAATAACGCCACTAGCTTAGCTAGATAAGTCAAGTTGAATCTCAAAGAAAAATAAGAGTGAATAACTCACAAAGTTCTATTTCATATATGTAAAAAAGTTCTTAGTTAAGCTCCAAAAGGTTTACAGTTGTGCTATTTATAAACTAATAGACAACCAACCGAATGGACATGATTTGAATGTAGGTACATGAAGCTAAAGTGATTTAATTTCCAGCAGGAATAATCTAATGAATTTAACTAAGTAAGGTGCCGAAATAGCCTTGGTTCATGGTGTTAATGGATGAGCTGAATGAAAGTAATGTCTAAGAGGTGCACCGAATGAAAAGTAGTTGGTGAATGTGCTTACTTGCAGTCGAATGGTCTTTTGAGGTGTGAAAACTTGGTTATGAGGAGACTTGAGGTGTGAAACAAGAAACAACTAATGGTCTCTTAAAAGATAGCAAATCAGCTCACATGTACATGCATGGTCAGGTACATTCTTCCACAATAATTAGCTTCGATAAACCTGGAAGTTTCATATATGTTCAGCTAATGATCCACTCCCAACTTTCATGTATTTTTAGGTACATGTAATACATTGAGTGAGCTTCACTGAATCAGCATTGTGCATGAATTTGTCCAGTCATATACTTTAAATCCTGTTAAGACAAATTAAAAACAACTTTAAAGCAAATTAAACACACAAATAAATATGTAATGGACTAAGACACATTTAATAGATACAATTCAAGCTGTAGTGAACTAAACAGAATTAAATGAGCTAAAATTACGATGTCTAAGTCTCGCTAGCTGATTCGAATTCAGCTTCCAACAAATTATAGATGCTTCTTGTTGATTCATCCAGCTCCTTCGTAGCTTTCTCCCAAGTTCGTTCAACTAGAGCCAATAGTGATTCTCTAAAATGTTTAACTAGAGCTCGAGTAATTGGACCAATGAGGAGCTCGATGGGATCTTGTTTTGTGTCAGCTAAGTCCGTATGCTGATTCACATCATTCGCCCTTTCTTTAACATCTTGGCCCTTTTGCAGAATTGCCCCTTTTGCTTTGCATAAAGCATTGCTGATAGCTCCTTGTGTATCTACGAACTTGTCTCTAGTTTCGTGTGCAGTCTTTGAAACCTTTTTTCTAACCTTCTACGTGGTTTCCCAAGCCTTGTATTTAACCTTCTCTTTGGCTTCATGTGCGGTCCCTGAAGCTGCTTGTTTAAGCTTGTTAGGTTCATGTGCGGTGTCTGAGACCTTATCTTTGGCTTTACCAAGGGCAGTGGCGACCATCTGAGTACATTTCCTGAATGCATCACAAATAAGTTCCCCAAGTGAATGTTGTCTGCAGCTAGCTTTTCCTTGTAAATGCCATGGCCAACTTTGGGAAGCGCAGATGCGTCATCTTTCATAGTTTCCTTGCCAAAATATTCCCCTTATTCTGTTTGTTGACAGGGATGAGATTGAGATTTTGGTGTAATGTAACACCCCAAACCCGGCCCAGACATTATAGGCGGATCTAGCGATGTAACATGATAGGGTGTTTGAAAATTGTGTCATCGCGTTAAAACCATTTCCATTGAATTCCTTATCTTAATATCTTATTAGTT
>CM025257.1:20077010-20088896 GCA_013677275.1 Gossypium schwendimanii
AAAGAATACTCAAATAGAATTTATAAACTCAAAAGAGGAGTTGAATAATAATGAATTGAATGATTTATGTACAATATAAAGGCCTATATATAGGCTAGCTAAATAAATCTAAAGAAAACTCTTATGTATACTAGAACTCTAATTAATCTAAAGAAGTAGTTTAAAACTAAACTTTCTTGTTGACATCAAACTCCTAAATAACTTAAACTTCTTAATAATTATTAAAAATTCAAAATAATAAAATTATAAAATAATAAGAGCTGATAAATATAATATTAGGCTCATATATAATAAAAATTAAGCCCAAAACCCGAACCCAATATGATTTAAACTCAAATTAAAAGCCCAAAACTCGTAATTCCTGTCATAATCTCGTTTAGAAATTCTGCTTGCGCAATCTTCACTAAATTGGTCATAACTTGAGCTCCAAAACTCAAAATCAAGTGATTCAAAGTGTGTTTCGAAGCTAAGAGTTATATATTCAAATTCCTTGAAGACATCTCAACGTAGAAATGCAAGGATCCCATCCAAAAAGTCATTGCAGTTCTGATAATTCTCAAGCTTGAAAATTATCAGCTTTGGTGAATGTAATTTAATAACTTTCACCCCATCATGCATGAATCATATGAGTTCAAACCAATCATTGAAATTATAACTATTTTATTAACCAAAACTAGTTAGATTCCTTACACTGTATCGATGCGAGACATACATACAATTGTTCTTCGCCAGTATGGATGATTTGGGGCGTTTGGGTCAGCACCTAATTTAATAATACATTGGAAAACTAGTATCTAATAAATGATTAAATTTCTTCATTTAATCAATTCATAACATTTACCCAAAAACTATGTTGAATAACAAACTACTTTTCCTTAATTGTACTTACGCTTCACAATTTGTGGGATTTGATTGGCTAATTGATTAAAAATGTATCTCCCTAATTAACATGTGATTAGAGGCTAATTTAGAAGTTTCAAGAACACAACTTAATGCTGGAAAAATATGGGCAAGACCCAATGTAACACCCCAAACCCGCCTAGACATTATGGTCGAATCTGGTGTGTGGCATTGAAGCGTTTCTCAAAATTTGGACTTATTGATAAAACTCGTTTCTTAAGTTTGGAAACCTCTTATTAGAGTTTAACTGAACCATTATCCAAATGTTTGCCTTCTTAACTACTAATGTTATATTAAGTTGATTTAAAACACGGAAGCATTTGAAAACTCTAGTGTTTAAAGTTCGCGTCTTTGAAAACATTAATTATTTTGATACCTCAATTTCACCAAACTAACAGTTTAAAATATAAAACAAAAGCCTGATTAAAAATTTAAACCAAATTAGAGGCCTTATTACAAAAAAACAGAACCCAACTTATTATTAAATTAAAATAATATCAAATAAGAAAAGTAGTGGTTGTGTGGCCATCTCCGAGTCCCTTGCAACACCAAATCTCCTAAGGTTGAGGATTACCTACACAGTTAAAGGAGAGGGTGAGTTTACGAAAACTCAGTGTGTAATCCTTTACCAAATAGTCCGCATACGACATGCAGTAACTGTCTAGGCCTGAGCCCTATTCAGTAGTAGTACAGTATGGGCCTTAGCCCATTACAGTAATAGTGTGTGGGCCTTAGACTAATACAGTAACAGTGTGGGCCTTAGCCCAATAAAGTAATCAGTACAATGCAGTAATGCAACCCATCCCAATCCAGCCTACACACCACTCCGTACCACCAACACACCATGTGGGGATAAATTGACCCACCCAACCAACACACCAATATTGCAGCGGAGCTGCCAGTAATAATGACGCAATATAGCTACCAGTAACAGTAACACAACAAAACTGCCAGTAACAGTGTATGTGGCAAAGCCATCAGTACAATATACTTCCCCTATCTCAGAATCCCAACCCTATAGAGTATGTCATGTCATAAATCATACGTGTATGCAGTATGTCATACTCAGTAATAGTCCTATATATAACATAAAGCAAATCGGTCATACACTCATTTCCACTCCTAGGGCTATAATAGTAATTTTACCCTATGAGGGTATTTAGGTCATTTTTCCCTTTGGGGGTATTTCGATCATTTTACACTTTGAGGGTATTTCTATCATTTTACCCTTTGAGGGTATTTCAGTCATTTTACTGAGGGTATTTTGATAATTTTACCCTTGGAGGGTATTTCAGTAATTTTACCCACAATTCACATGTTGGGCTCACCACTCGAACGATTGCACGCTCGTATGGATTCATAAGCCATGTTATCGGCTTTTCAGTTTTTTGCCAATCTACTGTTGTAGTGGGTAATTACACACTTGGTTTGTGAAACGCGCCACGATCCACGAGCATCCAAAACCTACATTTGACCAAGAATCTTAGTTAATCGTATACGCAGTTACATAATCAATTAATCTCAAGTTATCACAATTGCCAACTTACCCCAACCTGATCGAGCGAAGAGGAACAATTCCCCTAACCAAAGTACTCACCAACGTTAGACCCTTCGAGAGGTTCCTAAACACCAATTGAAAACTGGGTAAGAATTTAGATTAACAGGTAAAAGGGAAACACTATACTACTATACTTACCGATAACGCGCTATAGAATTAACTACGAAAACCAAGCCCCACAATCGACCCCAAAAGAATGGGAGGATTCGGCAATCAGAGCAAATAAAAAGGGAAAGAGTTGACTAGGGAAGAAACCGAAAAGATAAGGAGGAAAAGAAAAGAAAAGGTGAGGGAGGAGAGGTGTAATATTCAGTCACAATGAGATAAGAGAAAGTTCGGCTAAAGAAAAAGAAATAAATGATTAAGGTTTTGGGTAAAGGAGAAAGAGGAAAAGAGCAACAAAGGTAGAGGGAAGAGGAAAGGGAGATTTTGGCAAGAAGAGAGGAGAGGGGAAGAGAGATTCAACCAATAGCAAGAAGGAAAGAGAGAATAAGAGCAGTAACATACCCGAGAACTTGGCAAAATCCGTACCAATAACAAACAGGTAAACCAAAACTGACAAAAATTTTCAGCTGTGAGAGAGGGAAAACTCTCCAATATTGGAAGCCTCAGCAGCCTAAAAACCAATTCAACACTAGCAATCCCCCTAGCCAAATTTCCTAGAGTGCCAGAGTCTAATTTTGGCACAACTCTTCCTCTCAACAACTCCTTGATTATCTCCTCAAATCTCTCCCCTTATCACTCCACCGATTTCTCCTCAACTCCCT
This sequence comes from Gossypium schwendimanii, assembly GCA_013677275.1. NCBI lineage: Eukaryota > Viridiplantae > Streptophyta > Magnoliopsida > Malvales > Malvaceae > Gossypium > Gossypium schwendimanii. The sequence continues at coordinate 20,080,236 of CM025257.1, forward strand.
CTATGACCAGTTCAAACTTCCTTCAGCAGTATTTCACTCCAACTCTGCCACTTACATGGCTCAAGCAACAAAATAAATACCCTATTACGCAACCCAGGACTTGAACCTTAGACCTCACAGTACACAACACACCATCTTGCCACTAGACCACAGGCTCTTTTTGTGACATAAAACCAACACTAATATTAATAAAGCCTATAAACCAGCGTCCAGATTCATTTAAGGGAAAAGCTAAAAATTTTGCAATAGCCAAGACTTGAACCCAAGCTTCTCAAACACTCCCATACACACCCAAATCACTTAGCGATTAAAGCAAACAAGCAATTTGTCACAAAACATGCAAAAATTTAATACTTGAATTTTAGGGCGTTACACCCAAAAGAACAAAACATTCCCCTGTCTTGCACATAGGCACACGCATCACCACCTATGGTGGCCAAATTTAGGGCTGAATTTTAAAATAGTTTGAGGTCTCGTTAAAATTTTGAAAAATACCTTTGAAATCATTTAAAATCCACCAAATTCAAGATCTAGAATTTTTTGTTTTAAATTGACAACATTAATCAAGAAATTGGAGAGAAAAGAGATCTTACCCAAGCTAGTTGAGAGAAACGACAATTACACATTCTTGGCAATGTTCGGGATCGATCTTGGGGTTCAATATTTGAGATTTATGATGATTTAGATAAGGATAAATGTTAGAAATGGAGTAAAGGATATGGTGCACAATCTTCATGAAAAAAGAAGAAGAAATATATGGTAAATAGGAGGTGTAGGCGATGACAACAATGGGAGAAATAAAGAAAATTGAAGAGAAAAGAGGAGAGGCAGAGGGTGAACGGTTAAGGTAGGGACAAATTAAATTAAAGGTTGAAAAATACAATAAAAATTTGTATTTATACTCATGGGTCAAGGGTATGGATGACACACAAATTAAAATAAAAGGGATTTTGCAAAATTTAATTATTTCGCAAAGGAAAGGATTCAAACTTGGGACCTTTTTTACTTTCCATGCTTTCTCATATTTAATTTAACCATTAGGCTTCTTCCTCATTCTTGAAATAGTGTTGTAATATTTATTTTAAAAATAATGCATGTCACATACTAGGGTTTAAGGCCAAATTTGCAAAATAATTAAAATGCTGAGAGATAAGGGATTTGAACTTGGGTTTCAAAGAACGTTTCACTAACACTTAACCAACAAACCAATACCTCATTTATTTCCTAAAAATGCATAGATAATCTCAAAAATTGAGGCATGACCACTTTCTCTCGATTCACAAACCCGATTCTACCAACCCTCGATTTTTGGGATGTTACAATTCTCCACTCCTTAAAGAAGTTTCGTCCACGAAATTTTTTTAGTCACAAAATATGTTACCCTTTTTCCTTCAAACCAAGCCACCAAGCTTTCATTGGCAACTCTGATTCAAACACAATTCTAGACAATGCGTCTCCTTAAATTCCCAACATATATATTGCCAATCTAATTACGGAAACGTTACTAATAGATTCCTCTACCCCAATTCCCAATTTTAACAGAAACTCTATTGGATTACACTTACCACAATATCTACAAATCGAAACCTTAGTTGATCTAACAGTTTTAAAAATAATAACTACTACAACCATTCATTGAGGTCTGGATCCTCTGGCCCACTTTAAAGGTCACAAATTTGGACTAGTGGAAGCAGACTCTCTCCTTTTTTGAACTTTAATCTTTTCCTTTCTCTTGCACTCTAAGCATTTACTCTTTTCATCCATATTATTCCTTTCAACCATAGTCTTGAAAACCCTTTCTAAGACTCCCAATGTCAGTTAAGACACTGCATCATCCCTAACCTCCTGGTTTTCGCCTTCAGAAGTAGGCACAATCACAATGTCATTTGTCTCAAGGTTAGGAATCCTTGAAAAGAAAATGACTCAACCTGGTAGCTCGATGCTAAGCCCCATGATTCCTCATTCTACGGTTGTTCATTATAGATCCTATGGTGTTAAATTTGATCTACATTTTTAAAAAAAATAATCACTGGCTAACTTTAATCGTATTTTAATTTCCTATCTTACAGATTTAAAGAAAAATTAAATACTAAATATTTCAGTTCTATGTCTATAATAATACACCTCAAGTGTTTACCTATAACTTAATAGTAACTTTTCTATAGTAATTGGCATCGGAGTCTTGGACCCATTTTTCTTTGCAAAATATCATTTTCAAAATTCTCTGTGGCTTGTTTTTCCTAAATTTACCCATTTTCATATATGCATGCATGTAGAGTCATTTTTGAAAATTAAAACTCAGTTTGAGGCTTTGAACCTATGCTCTGATACCACTAAATGTGACCTCCCAAACCTGGCCTAAATGTTATGGCTAGATTGAGAAGGCTACAATAGCCACTGAAATGGCAAAGCTAACTTATGTTGTTTTTGAAGACCTTAAATAAACTCATTTTAGAGAAACCTGTAATTGTCCTTTGAGTTAGCTTAAAAGCATTAATTTATCAGGTCCTGTATACTTAGGATTCATTTTATTGTTGATAGTGTTGTTTTAAGAAAAACCATTTGCTTGTTGATCTTCTTTAAAAAAAACTTGATGTTACACTAATGCAACTGAAAAACCATTTTTCATGTCATTTTGGAAACTTAGTTGCCTTATCGATTTGTTTTTCAAAAATAGTTCCTTTGCAATGCAATGGAATCTCGGGAACATTATCAAATTTTACTTAAGCTCAATATCATGCTTTATCTGGTTATTATGCTTGAGTAATCCATGCATGCAAAAATCCCGAAAGAAAAGTTACCAAGACACGGATAACAGTCATTAAAAATTACAAACCAAAACCAATAATAATATGTAGAAAATTCTACCAGTAAAAATGCAAACAGGCTGCCAGTAAAAATGTGATAAATCGCCATTCCCCTCAGTACTCCAAGTCCAATGCACTGATTGTGAATAATAGGGACTTAATATGTCATCGGTACGCCACGGAACTCCGTCGTCAACCACAAAATCCCAACTCTATGCATATGTAATATGTCACACAATCTTATATATGATCATATCTCAGTACTTTCCATATTCATTTGACATGCTCAACAAGTCCTCAATAATCACATACTTTTAGTAAATTGAAACAGTGCTCCAATCTTTCAAATTACCATTTGTTGGTATCAATCAATATTGTTCAATTTCACATACTTTATAGATTTTCATTATGCATAAATAACACCTTTTTTAGTACACAATATAACAACTATCTCATGCGTTTAAATCATACATAAGCTTAATATCTCAACACATTATATCATTCAATCAAACATTCTCATATCTTATAACTCAAATATGCAATTACAAACTCAATCAAACATTCATACTATCAAATTAGCTATTTTGCCAACATGTCAATCTTTTAAGGCTTGAAACATACCTAGTTTGACCAGTCACAAAATCAATAATTTGGCTATGAATCCAATCCAGTAAGCAAGCTAATTTATCAAATATAACATAACATATAACATTTTCAAACAATTTTATGAGTTTAGAACCAACACCTTATTTTTCGCTTCCTCGTAACACACTGGCGAATCTTCCAATTTTCCTTAATAATTCTTGAAACGAAACTAAACCAAAATTTACTATAAATTAAAAATATTTACCATTAAACTAGCCCCCAAACACACACTTATGAGTTCAAACCAATCGTCAAAATTATAATTATTTTATGAATCCAAACTAGTTAGATTCCATACACTGTATCGATGCGAACCATACCTACAACCATTCTTGGCCTTGGGATAGCTATTGTGAAAGTGTTAATTGTGAGCATGTTGAATATGCCAATCAACAAAGATAATATAGTGTTTATAATGTAAAAATGCAGTGAAAAAGTGCAAAAAAATTGTAAGTGATTATGTTGTTTAATGTGGATACTTTGGCCTTGTGACTTTATGAGACCATTGGATATAGTTGGCTTGCCATAGGATTGTGCGTACGCATCTTTGTGTTGTGTTTTTGGGGCACTAAGACTCGGGACAATTTTAGAGAGATGAGCGAATGTGAGCTATGCTCCATTCACCAGGATATGTTAGTGTGTTAGAGAGTGTTAGCTATATGCTATGTTTTTGGGATATGTTCAACTCAATGAGTCATTTGGTGTGTTGGAGATCTGTGTATCTGATGTGTAGTGATAGATCTCACTCTTATGTTTCATAGCCTCAAGTGCCAATGTATCATTAAATGTAATATTATAAAATGTGATGTATGCATAAATGTGTAGCCATAATGTTAAATGAGCTGTTAAATATTGCATGGATGTTATAGTAGGTTGATATGGTAAACTATGTCTATGAATGTTCCTTTGTCGTTTCCATTTAACAGATGACTTCATGTTTACTTGGTGGTTATCCTGACCATTCACTGAGCTTGTTAAGCTCACCCACTCTTTTTAAACCATTGCAAACTATTAGCGTTGTGGTGTGAGTGGTGCGGAAAATTCTAAGGGATTGGTCCAAATAGATTTAACATTTGAATAGGTGTTTTATAGTTATTATTTCAAATTGTGGGAATAAGGCAATGTGGTTGACTTTTAGCTGATTATTGCCATGATGTTTTGGATGATTTCATGAAATTATTGCTCATAGGATTTGTGGATATTGATCTTGGTATATTGATTGCTTGTTCAGACATAATTGTGATGTTTTGAATTGTCATTATAGTTGTTTTGATGATTGCTTGATGAGAAAATAGATACATGTTGAGTAGAGATAAATTAGGATGGACTCAACGCTTAAATATGTCATGTTTTTTTATGTTTGAGCAGAGGTATCGATATCCAGGTTTTAATATTGATACCTCCATGATATTTCGAATAAGCAAGAAGTCAGTAACATAATTTGATATCAATACCATATCACGAGTATTGATAATTAGGGTAAAAACATTTACACTTTTCGAAATGCACCGATAAATTCTTGAGTTTTAATTTTAAGCGAGAAACAGAATGCTAATTTGGTACCGATTTCCTGGGTGGTATTAATACAATTTATAAGAATTATCGATACTATAGATTCTATTGGGCGACATTTTTTTGTTTAATTTTTTAATAATATTGTACTCTTCTATCTACCAATATTTGTGCTAACTTATATGTTTGCATTTTCATAACAAAAATATTTTTTTTTATTTTAGTTTCCAATTTTTATAAGAAAAAGAAATTCTAGACAGTAAACAAATTCAATTTTTTATCAAGATATTTAGGACAACATTGAGTTTTTATTCCAATAAACTCAATCTTAGTATTACTTACAAATACAAAATTAAAAGAAAAAAAATTGTCTATATTATCAACTGTACCAAAAGAAGATTTGTGCAATGATCTTATAATATTTGTAACAACAACATCAACAACAATAAAAATTATAATAATCATAAATTAATTTAAACAAAAATAAGCACAATAAAATGATAAAGAAAAAAATAAAAAGAAATAACAAAAAGTTTAATCCAACATTTTTATCCTAGTAAAATTGAATTCAAGAAAAAGAATAAACACAATAAAACCATTTCTCAATAAATTTAAGCAAGGTAAGGTTTGGTTAATCTAAATAGAAGATTTACAAGGTAAAAAAAAATTACATAAGAAAATGAAGATTGAGATGAAGAGTCACCTAGAGGATTGTCATTTTCCAAGCATGCAGAGTGGTGGCCTTTGACTCCTTGTGGGATTCCTTCAATTCACTTATCGTAACTATTTGAGTTAAAGTGATAAACAAGTGATTTTCTAGACTATTGAAAATGGACTATGAAATTATTTATCTTCAAAATATAAAAGCAATCTATATATATTTTTATTTAGTTGGTTTTTATCCATTTTAGGGAAGTGAAGAACTTGGCTAGTGTCAGGCTCAACCACCTCATGTTTCCATATTTGGTAAACTTATTGTTTGCTTGCTCATTTCATCTTCAGTGGATGACTCCCATCTATGAGTTCTTTTGTTGATGTATATTCGCCATGGTTTAGGCTATATCTGTAACACCCCAACCTTGGCTCAATAGTTATGGTCGAATTTGGAAAGCTACATTGGCCATCGAAATGGTCCACAAAAAAAACTTTTGTAATTTCAAATGTACTTTTTAAACCATTTGCGTAGTTCATTCAAAACTAGTAAAATCGAATGTTCATGTAACAGCCTATTTTCCAGTGGTGTCAGAAACAGTGGTTTTGGGGCCACACATCCGACGAGTAAGTTTGTAAATATTCAAATATGGTTTTAAAAAGGTTTTTGATATGGTAATTTATGTTATATAAAGGATTAATTAAGTTCATGTGGTAAGACCTTAAAGTTAGGTGATTTTAGAAACTGAGGTATCGAGACCTCATTTTTATAAACCGAACCGTAAATATTTTTATAAATATTTACAGAGTGTTATTAAGGTTGTATTAAAGTTTTGTTAAGAAATTTTAATGTTTCGATAGTTAATTAAGTAAAAAAGACTAAATCGTAAAAGTTGGAAATGTCAATTCCTATTAGTTTAAAGGTGTTCATTGATTAAAGAATTGTAATTGGATGGCCTTAATGGGTAAATTAGCCATTCTTAAGTTTGTAGACGGTTAAAGCTTTAGTTTCTTTTAATTTTATATGTGATTTATATGTTATAACATTATTATTAAAAGATAAAGGTAAAATAAAAAAAATAAAAGTTAATTAAATAAGAAAACAAAAGGGTTTTCTTCTTCATTTGTGATTTTCAACACCAAAACACCATGGCAAGAAAAACCAAGGTTCGTCCATGCTTCAATTCATGCATGGTAAGTCATTTTTCACCCGTTTCTAATAATTTTTATGTTTTTGAGATTATTGTAACTAGGTCCAGCTAACTTGTGTCTTCATTTTTGAAACTATTAAAGATTTTGAATGTTTTCATTGATGAATATTTGTGAATTTGGATGTTAAATGATGAATTTGAAGTGTTGGTTAGTATTTACAAGTATTTTATTAAATGATTTTTGATGAGTTTGTCGATTAGAGACTAAATTGTTGAAATAGTTATAGTTCCATAACTTGATGTGAAATTGTTACAAAATGGGCTGAAATGGATGCTATCAATATTTGGTTGGCAATTGTTTGCAATAAAAATGATTAATTTGCATGTTTTAGGCTTAGTCACTAAATTGAATAAAAGTAAAATGTTAGGGGTAATTTTTTAAAAGTGTAAAAAATTACTAAATTTCATGAAATAAATTGTTTTAATATCTAAATTAATGAATTGAATGAAATTCTTAATTTATATCAAGAACGAGTGGAAAATCGAGGAGAAGAGAAAATTACCAAATAGTCTCTATACCTAGTTATTTCTACAATTTAGGCAAGTAAGTTCGTAGGTATAGAATTGTACATACCTATATATGTATATAATGTGATTCCTGATTCATGAATGTATATACTTAAATATGATGTTTAAAATGTGAGTTGGAACTCAAAATTTTATAACTGAGTATAAGGTGAGAAAGGATTTATTAGAAAATTATTGAATATTTTATGAAATATGAGATATGCAATTTTAGAATGATTACGAATTGTTACGGCATGTGTATTGAGAAATATGAAAGCGATTAATGGATGATGTCAATCTTTGTGATGGTACATTGCCAGTATGAATATATATATTGATATTATATTATGTGTATGGAAACGATGATGCAACACGCCAAACCCAGCCTAGACGTTATGGCCGTATCTGACAATGTCACACGGTAGTGTTTTTGAAACCTAGTTGTTACGATGAAAACATTCCATGTTATTATCTTTAGTAAACCTTTGTTAGAACTTAAGAAGTCGCATTTATTTATTTAAAACATTTGTTTTGAAACATCCCTCGTTGCTAAAGCTTTAATAAAACAGTCTAAGTGATCATTCGTTTAGAAAATACATTAACTTTTTGAAAACCGAATTTCCTACGACCAGCAGTTATAAATCCATAAAGTAAAATAAATAAATAAAAACCCAAAATTTAAAACCAAAGTCCCAAAAAGTCCTTAAATTACAACCCAAATAATCAATAATAATCAAATCATAAATCGTAAATTGAAAACCATGTAGTCCAAAAATTACTGTGGTCACCGCTAAGTCCTCCGTTGCACTGAACCGTCTAAGTCTGGGGATTACCTGTGCACATTAAATAGAAAGGGTGAGTTTACATAAACTCAGTGTGTAATCCCGCAGAAACAAACAAACAATTTGTATTCACAGTGCACAGTTGAACAGTCTTGGGCCTAAGCCCTTTCAGTATTAGTGATAGTTTGGGCCTTAGCCCATCTCAATAAAGTGTCAAAAATGCAGTAGGCCCTTAGCCCATCACAGTATCAGTAGCAATAACAGTTATGTAGTAGCAAAATTCTACCCATCCAGCCTCTACACACCATCTCCGGCCAACCCTACACTCTATGTGGGGATATAATCAACCCACCCATCCCTACAATCCAAGTAGTACCGAATGCGGCACAAAATAGTAGTTTGTAGCTGAGCTGCCATTAAATTAGGCTTAAAGCCTTTCAGTACACTTCCTTCAAATAACAACCCCCAATCCAATGTAATGCAACATACAATGGATGATATGCTATTATGCAATTTCAGTACATATATTCGATTCAGATATTAACA
>CM025257.1:20090230-20107030 GCA_013677275.1 Gossypium schwendimanii
TGAATGAAGCCAATTAGTATAAATTTATATGAATTTATGATTCTTTTATATATGTTTGTTATTTATTTACGAATTATTTGTAAATTTTCTAAAATGTCCGGTAATGCCTTGTAACCCTGTTTCGGTGACGATTTGGGGTTAGGGAGTGTTACACAGCCATCGGTAGGACATTCAAGACAGCACCCGAAACATGTAAACCCTAATGAATGTCATTTGTATCCTACGGATTCCTAAGGTTCAAACGGGGTTCGATAGTCGACGTAACATCATTGGATATGTGACAGATATATACATGGCAATCCACAATACATAAGTGTTCAAATAAAGGCATATAAATATATTGTAGTTACACGAACTTACCTCGACGATAAAACGTAGATACAGAGTCAACTAATCCAAAACTTTATCTTTGCCCCGATCTAAAGCCGTACAAGGTTTATCTTGATCGAAATGAATAAATTCAATTCAATTCAATAATTATTCTATTCGATTCAATCCAAATTTATATTTTTGTAAGATTATGCTTTTGCCCCTATAGTTTTGATTTCATTACAATTTAGTCCCTAAGCTCATAAAATGAAAATTCATGCAATTTCACCATTAACCCATGCTAGTCAAATTTCATATAGATCCATAGCAACTCATACGTTTCATTATTTTCACAATTTTACCATTAATATTTTCTATTTTTCAATTTAATCCCTAATTGACATTTTCAACAAAATTCACTTTACAAAAGTTGTTTATATAACCACAAACATTCATTTTCTTCCATTAAACACAAAAAATCACATGTATTCATTAATGGAAAAACCCTAACCTTTTAACAATTTTGGAAATTAGCCCTTGGCTAGCTAGATTAAGCTACAACGACTCCAAAAACATAGAAATCATTAAAAATGGGACAAAAAGTCTTATCATGCATGTTAGGAGAGATGACTGAATGTTAAAGCTTCTCCAACGGTTATCTTAAACCTAAATTTCGGTTGAATATGAAAAAAGAAAGACAATTATCTTAAACCTTTATTACCTTTTAAAACATTAAAAAATTCATTAATACCAAGCCATATACATCCACTAACTTCATTAATGGTCTAATTACCACATAGGGACTCTTACATTAAAGTTCTATAACCAATTGATACCTTTAGCTACTTGAACTCTACTTTTGCACCTTTTACGATTTAGTCCTTTTTATCAAATTAAGCATGTAAACAGTAAAATTTCTTAACAAAATTTTTATACAATAATATTAACATGCTGTAGACATTAAAATAATAAAATAAATATTTTCACGTTAGATTTGTGGTATCGAAACCACTATTTTGATTTCACTAAAAACGGGTTGTTACACATCCTCTACTATCCTTTTCCTTTAAGCCTTCCATTCAGCCACAACAAGACCTTTCCACAAGCAACTAAAAGTAAAGATGCAATAAAGTAATCACCATCTCAAGTTCTTAGATGCATTACTCGATTGACTAGAAATGATCATGTAATTACCTAAAATGAAGCTAATTTTACTTAAGTACAAGCAATTAATTAAGTCTAAAAGTATGAATTATAACTCTTTTCAAATGTTATCACACCCTAAACCTGAATTATTGCTTGTCCTCAAGCAATGCAATGCAACCTAACAACTAATGCATGCTCTAATGCACTCACTGCCTGTACTTACACTATCGAGTTGATTAAACACTACCAATTTTTAGTCTTCAGAATACCCTACACTTAAGAATATGTGCAATTTGTCCAATAAAAACTCATCAAATCCAGAAATGCAAGAACCTTTCCCTAAAAGCAGAATTTCCTTAAGTGCAGCTGTGTGCATTCGATTATATTTAGTCAATTCTTAAAGAACTTAGGAATTCCTGGTCTAACTCACTTATTATTGCTTTCAACTTGACTTTAGCTAATACTTCTCCCATTTATTACTTCACTCTTTGTTTTTGGGAATTCATCTCATCACATATGCCTTTCTACTTGGAAGTGAAGATGGAGCAAACACTAAACTCCCAAGCTACTTAGCATATTCATGATTTGAAGTTATTTTCTTCACTCATTTTTCCAACCACCTTTCTACTTGGAAATGAAGATGAAGTAAACACCAAACACCAAACTCCCAAGCTACTTAGCAGTCTTCCACAGCAGAGTGTCCCAAAATTACTTTAATGTACTCTTATCTGAAACTTTTTTTTGCCCAAAACTAAAGATGGAACAAACACCAAACTCTTGGGCTAATCAATGAGACAGAAATTGGAGTTTTTACTAGAAAGCATAGCTTAGCAATTTATGCTTCTGGAAGTTTTAATTTAGCCTTTCATTTGCTACATTTGTGCATTTTAGCTCAATGATTTCTATAAGAAACTGTATGTTTTAGTCCAAAAATTCCTAAGGCCATTAAAGATTGCATGAATACAATCTAAGTGTCATAGATATGATAGAAAATCCTAACCTTAGGAGTCAATTCTATTTATTTCTTTTCTATATCTCACAAAAAATTTTAAGGACTATTTTCATCATTGGACGTCACTAAATTAACTATCATGCAATCAACTCAATAATGCTATAACAAACAATTCTTTATTATTTACCAGAATGCATGAATTGCTATGATAATTAAGTATGTCTATAAGGATAACAAATAACAACGAATGATGTAATGTTATACTAAAAACTAAAATGCATGCTACACCCCAAACCTAAGGGATGCATTATCCTTAATGTATGAGACTTAAAATTAACAAAATGCAATGTGATTTATTTATTTAATAGAGGGTTAAAGAAACTCACTAATGACTTGTGGTGATGGTACTTCACAGCTTGTGGGTTGATTTTCTTGCTATACGCTTAGCTTTATTTTAAGTGACTAAATGGGTGGTTCCTCTTCTTCCTTGTCATACTCGGTAATCTCTTCAATGATTCGATGAATTCCACGGTCCTGTTCATACATGGCTTCTGTTGGCGGAGGTGGGACAACTTTAGACAATCATTCTGTAGAGATGGTTTCATTTTGTTCTTCTTTTTCGCCCTCAGTATTCACAGGCTTTGTTTTCTCTGGATCCTCCTTGGTTTCTTTTCCCTTTTTAGGATTTTCTCTTATAGTTGAAGGCTTTGCCTTGTAAGACGACACTTCAACTGGTTCCTCCTTAGCACGTCTAGCCTCAGGAAGTGGTAGCAAATCCTTAGGGAAATTAAGAAATTCAAGCATTGGCATAGTAAAGTTCTTCTTCAAGGATCTTTTCAGAGCAATATCTCGATCATTCACATATGACCAATAGAGTGTCTACTATTCTTGAGCCTTTGTCATTTCTTTAGCAATTTGGTATTGTTAAATCTCGAATAATGACATTTTTTTCTCAAGTTTCTCTAAGGACTACAACACTTGTTTCTTCAAATGAACTCCGAGAGGTTGAGGCTTTTACTGAGGCAAAGTGGCTGGCAGAAGATGTAGGTGCCTGACTTTACTGGTGTTGTTTTAGTGTTTCTACTCCTTAGATTCTTTTCACATAGATCGTGACATTCCTCCCTTGTTTAGGGTAACATCCTCAATGGCATTCAAAGAGATTTTAGCCGTTCTGTAGAGAGTAGTGATTAGGGAAGGGAAATTTAGACTACCCGCATTCTTTTCTACACACCGATGCACCTCATGACAAATACCCTTGCCGATGTTGAGTTTCCTACCCATGATGATCAAAAGCGACAGTAGCATTCGTTCCTTAAACACAGTCGAATTATGGGTAGATGGCATTAACCTACTCTTGAGGAAGTGATACCAAAGCTTACATATGGGTTTTAGTGAAGTACTCTCAATTGTGTTACATTCTTGGCTGGACACAGTCCATCGAGTTCCTTCAACACACAAGTCCTTAAACACCTGATTAAATCCTTCAGCATTGATGTTTTCAATGAATGGGGAACGCTCATCTGGAACATCTGTCAGCCCAAATTGGGCATTGATTCTATCTTCATCAAATTTGACCAATGGTCCTTGAACATAAATAAAGGGGTTATTAGGGGAATTTATATGTGCATAAAATTCTCGAACAACTTTTCCCAAGACCTCATCTGGGTGCAAACAGAAGATTTTCCAATTGTTTGTTTCCACAATAGATGAAACCGACTTGTCATAACCCATATGTGGCTCATCCATAAACAAAAAGCCGTGCTCAAAGCAAAATGGTCCTTGGAAATGTTGTTGTCATATTTCGATGCAGCAGCATTTTTGAAGAAAGTTTTTGGTTGGGTGGCACCTACCTTCTTTGGCATACATTCGACTGGACTCACCTAGGAGCTGTCAGGATTGGGTAAATAATGTCAGCATCCAACCATTTGATCATCTTCTTCTTTACCACCTCTTTCATAATGGGGTTCAACCTCATTTGCTACTCAAGAGAATTGTCATGGCAGTCTTCCAACAAAAATTTTCAATTTCTTTATTATCTACAATTGTCCAACCTAATTCCTTTTTAAATTTTTTAAGCACAACTAACAACTTAACCTCTTGCTCTTTAGTCAACTCAACAGACACAACCACGAGTAGCATGTAATCATTTCCTATATATGTGTACTTTAATTGTGAAGGTAAAGGTTTCAAATATAATGTGGGTGGTTTTTATATAGATAATTTAGAAGGGTTGAAAGTTCAAGTAGATAAATCTAATGTTTCAAACCCGTTTCCAAGCCTATCAACAATTGGTTTGGATTCCAGTAACTCATTGTGATGTCCTAATGGCTCTTCATCATCAATATCAACTGAATCTGATTCACTATGCTCTTTGTCATGGTATTCTTTCTCAAATTTATCTTCCACAATGGAATCTAACAAACTGACAACATGACACTCTTCAATATTATTAGCACATTTCAAAGCCTTGAAAACATTACAAATGGTCTGTTGATCGTTCACCCTCACAATAATTCTCCCTTTTAAACATCGATCATAGTCTAAGCAGAATAATAGACACATATTTGTCAGCTTTACAGTCTAACACAATGAAATTAATAGGAAAAATGAATTTATCTACCCTTACCAGGACATCCTCGACTTTACCTTCTAGGTGTGCATATGATCGATATGCCAATTGCAAGGTTACAGTGGTAGATCTTGCTTCCAATTCCTAGCTTTTTGAACACAAACATAGGCATAAGACTTATGCTCGCTCCTAAATCACACAAGGTCATCCCAAGATATTGGTTGCCTTTTGAGCAAGGTATTGTGAAGCTTCCTGGGTCCTTTAACTTTGTAGGCAATTTATTTGTCAACATAGTAGTGCACCCTTTAGTGATTGTGACTATTTCAAATTCTCGCAATCTTCTCTTCTTTGAAATTATGTCTTTCATAAACTGGACATAGTTAGGCATTTGCTCCAAGACTTCCACCAAAGGTATATTGATGTGAAGTTGCTTAAGAAAATCCAAGAATTTCCTGAAATGTTGGTCTTATTTGTGATTTTGAAAGCATTAGGGAAATTGTGGGGATGGGTGAACTTTAGGTTGTAATGATTGTTTTGCCTGGGCATTGTGTTCAACAGTGCTACGTGATTTTCCTTTGGCATTGCTTGGTCTATTTTTCTTAGTTGTGGTGCTCTTCTAGGGTTGTTCAAGGGTTTTGCTTGTAATTATTTCTGAATTAGCTTATTTAGGAACAACATTCTTGAAAAATCTATCTAGCTATGTGCCACTTCTAAGAGTGATTGTTTTACAATGCTTTTTCCTATGTGATATTACATTCTCGATATCACTAGAAAAAGTTCCTTGTGTTCTTAAGTTCAAAGCATTAGCTATCTATCATACTTGATTCTCTAAAGCTCGTAATGATGATGCTTGGCTCTTGATCACAACATCGTTCTTGGCCATATACTCATTCAGTAGAGACTCAATAGATGAGAAAGAAGATGATGTCAGTCTTTCTTGAACTCGTTGTTGAGGCGATATAGACTAATTGAAACCAGGCGAAAAATTCATGGCATTGGGTTAATAGTCATGTTGGAATTTCTAGCTCATTGATTGTTCCACCCAAAATTTAGGTGTTGCTTCTAACTAGGGCTATACGTGTTGGAATAAAGATTGCTGTTCCTTTTGAAGTTGTCCGTATAGTAGATAGATCTTGTGTTCGGGGGACACTCCTTAAACACGTGATCCTTACCACAATAAATACAAGATAACCCCTGCTTTCTGCTCTTTCACCTCACTAGGCTTCTGCATGGTCTTTATCATGTTGGCTAAAGAAGACACCTAAGAAGTAACTGAGGTAATTGCATCAAGTTTGAATGATTCAGCCACTCTTCTACCAATTCCAGCTCTTATTTTGGGGTATTCATAATCATTATCGGTGATTGTCTCCAAAATCCAGTAGGCTATATTGTAGGACTTATCCAGCAAAGTTCCATTAGCTGAAGCATCAACCACCATCCATGTTTGTTCTTTCAAACCATTGTAGAACATCTCCATTTGGGTCCAATGCTGAAATCTATGCATATAACATTTCCTAAGCAAATATTTTAACCTTTCCCATGTTTCATTCAATGTTTCATCCTCTAGTTACTTGAAAGATGTTATGTCATTTCTCAGTTTGGCATTCATATTGGGTGGGTTATATTGTAGCAGAAATCTTTCACAGAGATATTCCATGATTCTACTATTCTAGATGGTAAAGCGTTAAGCCATGTTCTAGCACAATCTTTTAAAGAATAGGGAAACAATTTGAGTTTTATAGCATCTTCAAGGACACCTTGCTATCTGAAAGAATTACAGACCTCCAAGAAAAGTCTCAAGTGCAATCTGGGATTATCAGTTGGAAAACCACCAAACTAACCAATTGATTGAAGCATCTGAAACATTACAGGTTTTACATCAAAGTGGGGAGGTTGAATTTGTGTCCTAACTATTCCAGGATTTAATTTGTCTAAGATTGGCACTACATGCTCTCGAATTGGCCTATCCCGATCATCAAACATCTAAGTAATAGGAGGATTAACATTCAGAGATCCCGGATTAAGTTTCTCATTCATAGCAGGTGGATCGTTGCCATCTTGTTTCATTGTTCTTTGCTCTATTCTCCTTCTTCACAATGTCCTTTAATTTCTGAATCTAAGGGATAGAGTCCTTCAATAGGAGTGCCTCTATGCATACAGCAAGTAATAGACCTGTTGAAATCATAAGACAAACAAATTAGCAACTAAAACTATAAAATTGCAATAAAAAAAACTAAAGTTACCAATCGCCAATCCCCGGAAACAGTGTCAAAAACTTATCGCGTGTGAATATGATGTGTAAATTGTACAAGTGTACACGTTGAATCAAGTAATAAAGTGATGAGTGAGTATCGTTCCCACGAGGATTGGATGAGTGCTCTTTGTCCAAGTTATCACAATTGAACAGAAAAGATAAATGTATTGAATGATGTTTAATGAAATTAAAATGGGATTAACACATTAAAAGTGAGAGTAATGAAGTATACTAGCAGAGATTATCACTACAAAAAATTAAACAAAAGTACTAAGTACTTTAGCAAGGTTGAAATATTGGTCGTGAAAGCTTGGATTACTAATGGATTTGTTCTAACCCATGAATAATGTTGTGGCAAAACTATGACTAACTTACTGTTCAATTGGGTACTAATGTGGTTTACCTCTGTGGAAAGCAAGACTTAGGGTTACTCTCCCCTAAGGCACTATATGTCTATAGTTTGGAAACTACTACTAAAGCTCAAACCTCTAAATCGTATAAGGTAAGGCTCTATGTCTAAAGTTTACACGATTATTTCACTCAACACTTACTTATATTACCTAACTTCAGTCTACGTAACCTGATCCTATTAGTTTCAAGCTACCTTAAGACTTATTGAGCATTCATGAACACTCTCTTAAGCATTTAAAAAAACAACCATTGGGTAAAGCAATAATATGAACCATATTCATCCGTCAACATTAATTGAAGTTAAAACATAATCCAAAGCAAAACCTAACCGTATTAAGTTAGTCATGGCTTGGCTACACAAATTCAAGTTGGTTTAGTATCATCAATATCCCAAAATATCAGTTTAGAATAGACGAATTGAAACAAAATGTAGAGGAAGAATTCTAGGTTTCAACACTCTAATTCCCCCAACTCAACGTCTTGTTGCTTGTCTTCACCAAAGTTCATAGTCAGCTCAACTTGCCCTTCCTGCCACCATGAGACCTTTATCCCAGCTCAGAAATATTGCCGCCTTCATCTCTCCCCTTTTTATTGCCTTCTATACTTGGTTTGTCCTCTAGGGTAAAAGTCGTCAACCAATGATTGATTTTTCCCTAATTTTAAGCTGAACATTGTCCATTACACGTGCATGTGGGGGACCAAATGCTGAGTGCTCTCATTGCTGACTGGGTGTTTGTCATTTTCTTCACAAGCATTGCCATGGCAACCTTTCATAATGCCTCAGCAAACCTCCATCCTTTGCTATCCTTCTTCTCCCTTAAACTTGCCATTCAGCCACAATAAGACCTTTCCATAAGAAATTAAAAGTAAAGATGAAATAAAGTAATCACCATCTTAAGTTCTTAGATGCATTGCTTAATTAGACCAGAAATGATCATGCAATTACATAAAATGAAGCTAATTTTACTTAAGTACAATCAGTTAATTAAATCTAAAAGTATGAATTATAACACTTTTCAAGAAGTATTAGTTATGGTCGAATTTGGAAAGCGACATTGGCCACTGAAATGTCTTAGAAAAAAAATATTTAGTAATTTCAAACGTACTTTTTAAACCATTTGCGCAATTCATTCAAAACTAGTAAAATCTAATGTTCAACTTTATTTTCAATCACATTTAAAATCCATTTTGTCCATGAAAATGGCTGAAATAATCTTTCAAAATTTTTAAAAACATACTTTAAATCTAATTGGCTTATCAATTCAAAACAAATGAAGTAGAGTGTTTATTTTAATTTCATAAAAACTATGCAAATTTCAACAATTGAAATAATTAATATCTCAATCGTAGACATTCAATCTTTTATTCAAAACTAGTTCAGATTTTCAATCATACTTGTAAATCATTTGTATATTAACTTTAGAAATCAATTACCTTTAGAATTCTCATTTGTAAACATTTATAATTTTGAAAACTAGGTCTAATTTTATTAAAAACTCATTTTTCATAAAGGCAGCGGAAAAATATATTATTAATAGATTTTATTTTAAAAATCGAGTTTCATGCGAAATCTTATCAAATACTAACTTATGCATTTTTTAAAACTTAATGTCATGAAATGAAGTCATGCAAATCATAGTAACATCCCAAAAGTAAAGTCTCATGCCACAGTAACATAATTTAACATAAAAAGTCCCAAATAGCAATAAAGTTCATAAAAATCCAAATCATAAATAAAAGTCCATATTTATTTAAAAACCATTTCGGTGAGCATCACTGATGGCCACGTTTGAGTCCTAACCTCGAGGATTATCCAAAACACATAAGTAAGGTGGGTGAGCTTTAAACAGCCTTGTGTGAGATCAACACAAACATAATCACATACATAACAAAATATCAATCTCAACATATCAATCATCATAATATTCATAAAATATAACATTGATACATATGCCTGAACATGTTAATGCATATTTTAAAACGATGCACATTTTATAAAATTTCATACCCATCTCCATTACACACTAGTATCGAGTTTCCCTAGAAGTCATCCATCCAATAACACATCATTTGTGGACAAGCCACCACATAAATGGTGATAAATAGCCACATAACACATTGTGGACAAGCCACCACATAATTTTTTATAACGACCACACAATCCCAGATAAATTGCCACATAACTTCCACCTTTCACAAGACCTACCCCATGCATGTGATATGGTCATTTTCAAATTTAACACATTTAATCACTTTTCGCATTTTTCATGTAATCATGCTCATAGTCTCACATAACGCATATTTCTCAATTTTACACATTTGCATGCAAACATGCTCACATTTTCATAATATTTGCTTTTTATTCACTTTAGCATGCTTTAATATATTTCTCATATTAAATCATGGATCTCATTACACACATATATATAACACGTATCTAAATCATTGCATATCAATTAAGCCATGCATCATATGACATAGAGATGAGATTTGCATACATGTTATCATCACATACGTCAACACATCACAAACATAGTTTTCATGAACTTGTAATTTAGGATCACTTACTCGGATTTCCTTTTGATGAGTTTTTCAACTCCGCTTTGAGTACTTAGTGTACTCTCAAATAATTATTTATTAGCATATTATTAAAAGTGAAAGTGGCATATCATACTCAAATTAAAGATTTAGATCCCACACCTTATATCGTAGATCCGATTGCCATAATTCTTAATAGTGATTTCACTCGATCTATCTCGCAAGACAATCTAACACAAAAATAATGTTTATTAATTAAGATTCCTCGATCATATTTCATTACTTAAAAGGTTGACTATTAAAAGTCTCCTCAACACTTACCCCACGATCTAGGACTTTTGAAAGAAGGATTTCCAATTGTGAAGTTAGGGGTCTCCCCTTTGATTATCGTTCAGCTTTTCCAATTTTGATATGAAATCATATTAGTATGATAATAAATAAATAATAAAATATTACATTGTCCCTATGGCCACTATACCATTCGGGAATAATATAAAATCACCAAGAGAAAGATTTTACAATCCAAATAACCCACACCTACAATATAATTAAGCCAGGATGGATAATGAATTGAGAAAGGAACGAGATCGATGAGTTGAGAGATCTAAAAGAATTGATAGAGCAAAGAGAATATCTAATTTAAATAATATAAGAAATGGCAAATGGAGGAGGAAGGCAAAAGAAGAATTTTGGTCACCAATAACGGTGATCTGATGACGGCGACAGTTCATCTATGAGAGAGTGGTCTGGTGATGAGTGAAGAAAATACCAAATGAGGTTTCAACGCAAGAAGGGATGAGTAAGAAAATAAATAAGAATTAAAGAGAAGAAGTGGAGGAGGAGAGGAATTTGCAGTGGCTCGCGGCGATGGTCAGACCAGCGATCGACAGTGTGGAAAAAGGAAAAGGCAAGAAAGGGCAGTGCTAAGCTGGCTAAAAGGTGAGACGATGGTAGCGCTATGGTCGGTTGTGTTTGAGGAAAAGAAAACGCTAAAGAAAAATAATGGTGGTTATTTTGTGTAAGGAGAGAAAATGGATGACAAAAGAAATGAAAAAGTGAATGAATGGGACGAACCATATTGCCTTCACTTTAGAGTATAAAATCTCAACACACATACTTTAAAAAAAGTCTTGCGAGGGATCACTGATTGCCACCATCCTTGTTAACCCGTGAACTATTTATCTGCAATGTAAAGTAAGGAGTGTGAGCTTGGAGAATCTCAATGAGTACACATGCATACAACACAAGTAAACACACCGACATGTTAGGAATTAAACGTACCTTAACGATTCACATATAACACAATTTTCATACACAACATAGTGATATATTTGCAATTCATGAATATGACACATAGTCAATTTATATACTTATCGGATAAATGGATCTCCTAAACGCACCTCGTGACTCATGAAGTCGTACACTATCTCCATGTAAGTGTAGCACGTATGCTCACACTCTCCAAACACACCACACTATCTACGATGAATGGAGCTATGCTCGACATTCTCTTATCTCTCCAACGCTATCTGTAGGCCATAATGCCCAACACATACATAAAAAAGGGTGATTACTCACAATCCTTTAGCATGTTAATTTTATCCAACGATTTCAAGTGTTCACATTACCAACATATCTAATTAATCACATTTTATTACACAATATAATTGGCTCACATTACTGTTGAGCTCGCTCTTGTGATTTCACAATAATACAATTTTGCACTACTCAAAACTCGCAATATCATAAATCTCATAATTCACTTACGGGTACGTCCATGCATAAATGTGGATTATCAATAAAATTCATATGTTATAAAAGTCTACATTATAATTTTTATTTTATTTTTATTCACAAATATTACAAAATCATATACGAATATATATTTCATATATACAGATTTATTTAGTGACCTTTGTCACATCTAATTTTTAGCATACAATAAAAGTCTTATATACATTTATACATATTAGATAATACAAAACCAATAAACGCATATATATTATAATAAATCTGTAAAGGCATATATATAAGAATATAAATAACAGAACCATAGAGGCATATATATTATATATATTAGGACCATAGACATATGTATATATTTTATATATATAACAAGAACATACATATATTATATATTTATCGAGATGCATAAATATGTGTTGTATATAAATACCTATTTAGAACCTTTTTCATGTTAAATTTCAGCAAGCTTTTCAAGCCCTACATGCGCATATATATTATATAAGTAAATATAATTAATACAACAACTCGTAGTTAACAATCTGCACACACACACAACATTCTTAATGCACAATTCACTTGCATATGCAATAATCAAATTCACAATTCACACACACTTATCACATCTAGTATCTAGTGCCAAGTTTCGCATACCACAAGTGGGGGTTCGTAAGCCTCATTTTGACTCTTTAGAAATCGCAATTCATGCTAAAACAAGACATACAAATGCTAGAAAACTTTATGATTACCTTTATCTCAGTTTGTTGAGGGTCCACCAAGGTTTTCACCTTCACTCAAAAATATTCATATTACTAAGCATTCAAAGGAAATCTAACTTATCTCTTTGTGTTCATACAATGGCTCTCCACTGTAACACCCCTAACCAATATCCACTACCAGAACAGGGTTACGGAGCATTATCGGAGTTTACAGTTCAAACAGATAGAAATTTCAAACATTTCATATCATAAAATATTCATGTCAGAAACCAATCGAAACCATACATATTGTCCCTTATACGAGCCCTTAAGCCCCAAAATACGCATTTGAAACAAGTCAGGACTAAATCGGACACTTAAAGAATTTTTTTGAAAACATTAAAATTTTTCAAAGCTACAAGGGTCACACGGTCAAGAGACATGCCCGTGTCTTAGGCCGTGTAGACATTTGAAATAAGGACACACGGTCGTGTCCCAGCCCGTGTCCGTGCCTGTGTAACACACTGACTTGGGTCACACGGCCAAGCCACACACCCGTGTGCTAGGCCGTGTGAGCATATTGACTTACACCCTTAAGAAGCTAAAGGGGACATGCAGCCGTGTCACCTGGCCATGTGTCACAAACGACTGAGACACATGCTCGTGTCTCTACCTATATGGACGAAAATAGGCCATCTTCCAAGCCACATTTCTCACCAAATTTGGCACCAACTAAACTCAACATTATGCACATCAACAAGCCATATCAAGGCATCCAAAACAAGTCAATATCAAGTCTTAAACATGTAATATTTCACATACAACCAATATGCCCTTAAGTAGCTCAAATGAAAATATTCAAAAATGTGTTTTTATATATACAATTTAACCAAATAAGCCATCAATTTACCAAGCTAATTTGCACCCTTTCATAACAATTCACTTTCCTACCAAAACATACTATTTGATACCAAAATGCATTTCAAATACTAACATATTTAGACATATATATACCTTACACATCACAGTACCAATTCATCATCAATTCATCACTCACAAACACATGTACAAAATGCACATTTAGATAACATTTACCTTTCAACATTCTATCACAAATCAAGCCACACACCAAACATGACATGGCCATTTATATATACATAGCAAAATATATTAAAACACAAACCAAAGCATATGGCCACAATCATAACATCGCATATCGACCAACACTAGACAAAATAACCTATACATTCCATTATAATTGAAATTAAACAACTAAAGTACTAAAAGAGCCGATGGATAATGTGATATAGCTCCGACAAGTTTCCAACCCGAACGAGCTTCTAAATCACTAAAAAACACAAAAAATAACACAGAGTAAGCATTTAAGCTTAGTTAGTTCTTATAACATAGAATTTAACTTACCATTTTAAATCACAATTAAAGTAAGCAAACATAGCATATTCCGACCAAAGTGACCGAAAGCCTAAACACATTTTTACCAACATGTTAGCCACGTAAAACAACATATAATATCCAATACTCATGGATGAGCTTAACAATTATTCACATTTCATATACATGTATCATTCATTTCATAAATCAATAATCATGTAACATCACTTCCATGTACTTCATGTAAATACATGTAGTAGTTTATACCAAACTCGTATAATTTTGTAACAGAACATTGCCCGTTGAACTTTTAGAATTTCATTGTATACTCGAGTAGCACACATGAGGTGTACTGAACTATAATTCGTCAATCCCTGTACATGTATACTCATACAAGCTCTTAAATCAGTATGCTCTTACGAGTTGTAATCGGTAAGCTCTTTCAAGCTAAGTAACGATAAGCTCTTGCGAGCTGAATATCGATAAGCTCATACGAGCTGAGAATCAATAAGCTCTCACGAGCTAAAATAGGTAACCCTAATGACATGTCATTCGTATCCTACGAATTCCTAAGGTTCAAACAGGGCTCAGTAGTCGTCGTGTGTCGTCAGATATGTGGCAAGTAATTATACATAGAAATTATATAATCCAAATACTTATATTTCAATTAAAGCATATAAATACACAATTTAATTACACGAACTTACCTCGATGAGTGTACGTAGATACGAAGGTGATTATTCTGAGACTTTCTCTTTGCCCCGACCTAACTCCATACGAGGTCTAACTGGATCTATACAGATAATTTAACTCATTTAAACATATAATTCATTCAATTTAATACAAAACATATTTATGGAAAAATGACCATTTTGCCCCTATACTTTTAATTCTTTGCAATTTAGTCCCTAGGCTCTAAAAATGAAATTAATGTAATTTTTCTCTTACCCAAGCCTTGCCGATTTCTATACATACTAATAGCAGCCCATATTTTTCACATTCACAAATTTACCACATAATATTTTATATTTTTCAACTTAGTCCCTATTTGACAATTTCACTAAAAATTCATTTACAAAAGTTGTTTATCTAACAACAGCCATTCATATTTTATCATCAAACTTCAAAAATCACATATATTTATCAATGGTAAAACCCTAATAGTTTCACAAATTAGTCCCCGGGCTAGCTAAATTAGATACAACGATCTCGAAAACGTAAAAATAATTAAAAACGAGACAAAAATCATACCAATATGAGCAATGGAAGCTTGGCCAAATATCAAGCAAAAAAATGGTTCCTCTCTCGTATGGAAATAGGTGGAAGATGGTTATTGAAGATGATGATAAATTTGTTTTATTTATTTTTATCATTAATAACCTAATTACTTCATTAACCTTTAAAACATTTAAAAATTACTCAATTGCCAAGCCAACACATTCCACTAATTCATTAATGGGCTAATTACCATATAAGGACCTCTACTTTAAATTTCCATAGTTGTTTAATACCTTTACCTATTAGAACTCAAACTTTGCACTTTACGCGATTTAGTATTTTTTTTTATCAAATTAAGCATGTAAACGGAAAAATTTCTTAACGAAATTTTTATACGGTAACACTATCATGTTGTAGACTATAAAATAATAATAAAATAAAATTTTTGACCTTGGATTTGTGGTTCCAAAACCACTATTCCAATTTCACTGAAAACAAGTTGTTACAACTCTCCCCCTAAAGGAATTTTCTTCCCCAAAAATCTTACCAGTAAAGAGGTTTGGATATTGCTTTCTGATATTTTCCTCGAGTTCCCAAGTGGCTTCTTCTATTCCGTGTCACTACCAAAGAACTTTAACTAAAGCTATGTTTTTATTTCTCAATTTTTTCGCCTCTCATGCTAGAATTCTGATTGGTTATTCACTGTATGTCATGTCAGGCTGAATCTCGACATCTGTCGGGGAGATAACATGTGAAAGGTCAGATTGGTACCGTTGTAACATAAACACGTGAAAAACTTTGTGAATCTTTTCTAGTTCTGACAGTAAAGCTAATCAATACGCAACAGGTTCAATTCTTTCAGTAACTTCGTACGACTTGATAAATCGAGGATTCAGTTTCCCTTTGCGACCGAATCGAAGAATTTTCTTCTAGAAAGGTACTTTCAAAAATATTCTAATGGTGATTTGGAACTCTAAGTCTTTACGTTTAAGATCTGCATATGATTTCTGACAATCTAAAGCTACTTTCAAACTATCTCGAATCACTTTCACTTTTCTTCAGTCTCGCAAATCAAATAACCCTGTGTATCTTTTTCTCACTGAGTCCAGTATAACAGAGTTGGACATTTATGACCATATAGAGCCTCATACAGTGCCATTTTCATGCTTGACTGAAAACTATTATTATACGAAAATTCAACCAATGGTAAATATTTTTCCCAACTACCTTTGAACTATAATACACAACATCGAAGCATATCTTCGAGAATCTGAATTACTCGTTTGGACTGACCATCAGTTTGAGGGTGAAATGCAGTGCTAAAATGCAACCACATACTAAGAGCTTCTTGTAACTTTCTCCAGAATCGCAATGTGAACCGCGGATCTCTATCCAAACTAATGGAGAATGGCACTCCGTGTAATCTGACAATCTCAAAATCATATAACTCAGCTAATCTGTCAAGAGAGAAATCTGTACGTACCAGAATAAAATATACGAACTTCGTCAAATGGTCGACGATAACCCAAATTGCATCTTTCTTTTTCAGAGATAAGGGTAACCCCGATAC
>CM025257.1:20118813-20131344 GCA_013677275.1 Gossypium schwendimanii
AGTAAAATTAAAATTACAGGATAGATATTTATTTTAAAACATTATTTATAATATATTCTCTATATTTTAATAAAACCTTAATTCAATTTATTCAAATAATTTAACTTAATCCATTTTGATTAAATTATATTTTAAAATTGAAAAATTGATTTAAATAGCTCTAGTGTAAAATCTAAATGATGCAACTCGAAATAATTTAAATTTGAAAAATCCAAAGTTTTGCCCGAATACCATGTACAAGAAATAATCTAAATCTACGTATAGATACCTAGAGGCGTAGCCAAGGAGGCTGGCAGGGGCCGTAGTCCCCCCTAAAATTGTAAATTTTTTATTTAGGCCTTTTAAACTTTTAAAAGTTTTAAATTAATAAATGTAAAATTGCACTTTGACCCGCTAAAATGATAAAAATTTGATTTAATCTTTTAAAAATTATAATGATATAGGCTATTCAAATGGTGAAATTGCATTTTTAGTATAGTAAAAATTAAGATTTAATTTCGCCCCCAAAACATTTTTCTACATTCACCCCTGTAGATACCTGCATTTACCATTCAACTATTACCATAGGTAATATTTCCAAATAAAATCAGCAGCATTAAATGTTTTTCCTATGCAATAATAAATGCTACATACCACTTTTGAATTTTTTACCCTTTAAAGTCAACTCATATTTCCAAAATTTAAACTAATAATTAGCTAAATTCTTCACTTACCTAAAACGGATGAAATCAACTAAATTTAATAAATATATAAATTACTTTTAGATTTGATGATAAATAATTTTAGTGTTCATTTTGAATAGTTAAAAAGTAATTACGATTTGTGAATTTAGAGAATTAGACATGGAGTCAAAGGTCTCTGCATCCTTGAAAAATAACAATCCTTCATATGATTCTTCCTCTCAATCTTCATTTTCTTCTTTAATTTTTGTTTAACATGTATAATCTTCTATTTAGATTAACCAAACATTGGCTCGCTTGAATTTATTTGGATATGGTTTTATTGTGTTTATTTTTGTTCTTGAATTCAATTTTACTAGGATAAAAAATGTTGGATTAATCTCTTTGTTATTTCTTTTATTTTCCCTTCTGTATAGTTTTATTGTGCTTTTTTTTTGTTTCAATTACCTTATCATCATTATAATTTTTCTTGTTGTTGTTTCAAATATGAATATATCATTACATAAATCTTCTTTTAGATTATAATATAGATCATTTTCTTCTTTTTTTTTTCTTTTCATTTTTTATTTGTAAGTTATACTAAGATTGAGTCAATTTGGAATAACAACTCAATGTTGTCCAAAATATCCTGATAAAAAAATTGAAGTTGTTTATTGTCTAGATTTCTTTTTCTTATATAGAAATATGAAACTAAGATAAAAATTATTTTGTAATGAAAATGCAAAAATATAAGTTAGCATAATTGCTGGTAGATAGAAGAGTACAATATTATTTTTTTAAAGAAACAAACAAAAAAATGTCACCAAACCCATCACATTGCTTATGCCTTTTTTTTTACCGATTATTGGAGAGATGCCTAAATAGGTTAGTGACAGAGACATACCTATTGAGGAAAAGGCCAAAATTGTTAGAAAATTTACCATAATTGCAAGAAAATTTCCTTGTTTGAAAATTTTTAATAGCCAAGAAGAATTATTTACTATTGAATACCTTTTACAATAAAGTTCGTAATGGTGTTATCCTACAATATATCTCGTTTATTAATGTTGTCTAATAATATTTCATTATTGCAGAACTATGAACACAAGGAGTTGTACCTTAATTTTTGATCACTAGCTGAGGTGGAAATGTATGAATCGAAAGGCATTTGCCTTGCGTGTGCAAATAAGATAAAGGAGAACGAAGACCGAATTGGATTACATGAACCTTTGCTAGTAAGTGTGCTATTTTCATAAACTCTAAAACCTAAACAATTTTAATTCTCATCTTTGTTTACATGAAAATTTTAACTTTTCCTTGGTGATGATCATTTTGAGAGTTCAATGTTTCTTCCCAAATCACTATTATATTGGCATTTCAACTTTTACAGGCATTGACTTATGAAGGAACTGAACAATTGAATGTAGAAGAACCAGATGCTTCAACTAAGGAGATAATAAGTTATGAGTATATTGAAAATGTTGATACCTGCGATTCTTCAAAGGCAGGAATGCGTATTCCCGAAGAACAATTTCACATGACAGAACCTTGCAACAATATGTACATGCCTAATCCTGCTACTGCTTCAGCACCAAAAGGTATCTCTTTCTACTCATTTTTATGATATTCTACCACTAACTCTAACTTTTCAATTTTCATAAAGTACACATATCAAATACCTATATCTACTATCTACCCGCTCTCTCTCTATATATTCTTTAGAAAAGATTAATTTTCTTAATCATAGTGTAAACCACCCATAAAGCATTGTACCCATGAATACTCCTTCCCATGTACACTTTAAACTCTAAAGGCCAATATCATATCTTCAACCTAAGAAATTCACCTATTAGTAATAGAACTTATAAGTAAGATTATTTAGAGGACACATTTACCTACCTATGCCTTGCTTAATCATCATAATCTCGGAAATGATAACCTCATCAAATCAACTAGCCTTTAGCCTAAGAGCGTTTCCCGTCTTCCATGTTTCTTCTACCTCACGATATAATACTCACTTCTATTCAAGAAATCCAAGTCCATTAAGGAATCTTTAGAGCTACCTCTGACGTTGGGAAAACGCCCTCCACCTAACTATTATATATAGATTGATGCAGTAGCTTTTACACCCAAAGTAGAAATTATTCCCTTCAGCTAACTTTGCAACTCTAACTAGGTATTACATCTCGCCACAATTGAGATGAATCCTATTACCAATCTTCTTAAGTTGGTTTCTAGTGATGAGCATTGTTGTTTTCCTTAAATCCTAAAATTTGAGAGAGTTACTTTCCTTTGACAGAAGATCACCCTACGCTCGAGCAATGTTCTGGAATGTTTTGTAGTTCCAAGCTTCTAAAAGAATACCACAAATCGCTACCCATGTAGTTCTATACTTGAGAAAGGTGAAACACGACAAATAATCTATCTCAACGAACCATTCCTTCAATTCCATCGGGAACTACCTCCCTGGCATTTTCTTGACATTAATGTCAAAGACTCAATTCTCCTTAACAATTTCAACTTCATAAAACCCTTTCATAATCCCCACTAAGAACCTCTCCAATTTGCCAACAACCATCATTAACCTTGATGACTTGCATATCCTCCATATCAAATTTATGAACAACACATGGGTTTTCAATCTCCTTACAGTCATAAATAGTCGCTACTTGAGTCCATTTTCCGTTCATCTTCATAATATGCTTTATTCTTTCTCCAAAACTCTGTTTGTTGTTGAACCTTGTAAATCCCACAAATAACTTGCACCCATAAAGCCAAAAGTTTATTTTAGGAAAAACAAGTTTTTTTTTAATGTTGTAAATTTGACTATGCCTAGCTTTAAACTGTTTTTGTTTTCCAATCAAGACTTCCTGCTCTTAGGGTAGGGTTTTTTTTTCTCTTTTTTTTTTTGTATTTTGTTTAATTTGGAGCTACTTCTTATTCTTTAGAAATAAGCTATTTCTATCTTGTTATGCTAAGATTTAGTAAGTGTTGTTTTATTGTCTTCATTTTATAATAATTAATATTTCAATTAAAAAAAGAGATAGGAATAAATTTCTTCTTTGGTTTGGTCCACATAACCTTAATACAGTTGAACGAAACCTAGCTTAATTGAAGTTGCATTTAAGAATAGAAATAAAACTTTCTCTAACTAAAATATATGTACCTATTCAATACAATATATTGTGATTATGGTTAAGTCACATCAATATGTTTCATATAAACTCCCATGAATTAAGTCCATGAGATCAAAACTAAAACAGAAAGAGGAAGAATGAGAACTTGAGTCATGCACCAGCGATCCAAATAAGAGTATATAGATTTCTATTCAACTCCACCAATCTTCCTCCTACCAACATTACCAAGAAAAAAGCCTCTTTTAGATCTTTTTTTAGCAAGGTTGCACCACCTGAAAGCATTTTGAATAAATTAAATTAGAAATGCCCCAATAATATAAATAAGAGTGAGAGAAAAAGGGATCCCTTAAGTTTAACACTAAACTTTTCTATATCCGCTTATAATTTTTTAAAAATAAAAAATAGTAAAATTTATTTCATATAAATAGTGAAAATGATTTTAGTTTTCCAAAAAAAAAAACATTTTTTGAAGTAAATGAACAGTTACAATTTTATTTTTGGATGGTAGTTTAAGTTTAAAAATATTTTATGAAAATTGATAAACATAAGGTTTTTAATATTAAACTCTTTCCACATATGTTATGTCTGGTTTAGATACCCTTAAGGTTTTTTTTAGGTAGATTGTCATATTCATGTTGTACTTCTTTCCTTTCAAAAGGTTAATTATTTATCACTTGTATGTGTTTTATATAAACTATTTTAGTTTTTTAATATATAGTAGAACAAAGTTATTGTCTTGACAGAATTTACTAAGTGGTTTGAAACTGGTAGTCGCAGAAACAACTGGTTATATAATAGAGGCAACCCCTATCTCTACGCTGCCTCCTAAAGCTCAAGCTCCTACTTCGAAGAGAAGATACAACAAGGTAAGCATCCATGCACCTTAGAAACATAAGCAAATAGCTCTGTTAACTACCATTTTCTTACATGGTTATTGAAAGTCCACGTAAAAATGGGAGGATTGATAAAGTAATTATCTTTAAATGACTTTTACAACTCTTATGATCTATTTTTTCTCACATGTAGGCAAATATATATATCTCATTTATCATTGATGTTTGATAATATCTCATTATTGTAGAAATATCACCATAAAGAGCGTAATATTACTCTTCGATCACTTTTTGAGGTAAAAAGGTATGAAACGGATGGCATTCTCCCCGTGCGTGGAAAGAAGAAAAAAGAGAGCAATGAACAGAGTGAATCATCAGCACCTTTGCTAGTAATCATGCCATTTTTTTAAACCTTAAACAAGTTCATTTCTCATATTTCTTTACATGATTTTTTTTAACTTTTCCTTTGTAACGATTCTTTCGTGATTTAAGAGTTTCTTCCCTAATCATCGTTATATTGATTTTCAACTCTTGCAGTTATTGACTTATGGAGAAACTGGAGAACAGAATGAAGAACTAGAGGCTTCAACTATGGAGAGAACAAATTTTGAGAACATGCACATATCCAATCTTATAGCTTTAGCTTCAATTGCACCAAAGGGTATCTTTCTCTTTCTACGCACTTTTTAAGCATATTCTAGCCCTAACTCCAACTTTCTAATTTTCATGAAATACCCATATCTACTGTGTATTCAACCACTCAATAATATGATTCTGAACTAAAACACATATTTATATCTAGTACTTTTTGAGAGTTATTCAACATGGTTTTTTCATCATTCAGTAGGTAGGTGTAGAAGAAAGAGAAAAATGAAAACAATGGTGAGCTCAAAAGCAGAAGCCAACATTGGAGTCGAACAGAATGATGAAGCTGCCCCGATAGTTGTTCCAATCAATGATGAAGCTGCCTCGATAGATGTTGCAATCATTGATGAAGCTGCCTTGATAGATGTTCCAATCACTTATGTTGAGAATTTTAGTGATCTTGGCCGCTAAAGATGATCTTTCTCATTATATACTCTACTGTTATTATTAAACCTACCATTTTTGGATTTTTGTACTCTTTTAAGACAACTCATATTTCCAATATTTAAATAATAAATTTAGAATAAAAATTAGCCAAGTTCTTTACTTCTTTAAAATGGATAAAAAACCAACTAAATTAAAAATATATAAATTTTCTTATATTCTGATGATTAATAATTTGAGAGTCCATTGTCAATATTTTAAAAAATCACTTGCATATCACTTTAACTCAAATAGTTACGATATGTGAATTGAAGGAATCTGACATGGAGTCAAAGGCTCCCCATCTCTACATGCTTGGAAAATGACAATCCTAACCACGGGAAATGGAGGCTTTGACTTTCCAGAAAATGAGTAAACAATTGAGAGTAAAATATACAGAAAATAGACCTAAATGTACCAAATGTGCATTACAAAAAACCCTAAATACAAAACTCAAAACCCCAAAGAACAAATTGAAAAAAATCACAGGGAACTCACAAAAAGGGTTATAAAATACTCTACGTAATTACAATGAAACTCTCACCAAAACTCATATGGGGCTACATCTTGTCGCCCCTAAAGAAAAGCCTTTTTTCTTATTGGCATCTATTGGAAAAATTGCATTTTATGAAAACTTTGAAGCATATTCTCAATAGGCAAAGGTGGAGATTTGAATCATATAATTATGGTTTCTTACTCTACTCTATGAGACCTTTACAATAGTTTATCATATGCTCAAAATGATTGAGTGATGAATGAGAAATTGATGCTCAAAGTAAGCTACTTGGAAATATTATTGAGGAAAAGTAAAGGCTTAGATCCCACATTGGTTAAATACCAAGTGTGAGATGTGTTCATATGTGTGAACTCTCTTGAAGGGTAATTGATTAACTAAGCTTGTAATCTTGCTTTGCACGCAAGGGGGTGTAGGTCCAAACTCGACGGGGTCGGGCTGCACTCGCATAACGTGGGTGACGCGAAAAGTCGGGCACAAAGCCTGTAAATATTTAGCCCAAAACGAATTTATTTTTCACAGCAGGCATAATTTGCTTATATATGGACAGTATCTGATTCCACAATTTGATTCAATTTTTTAAATCAAATTGATTTTTTGACTCCTTAATGGCAGAATTTGTGGTTATTTCCAAATTTTCCACCTTCCTAAATGCCTATAAAAGGTTGTGTATTCTGTAGAAATTAACACACACTCATATTCTCTCACACTGAAACTCGTTTACTCTCAAAACTCTTCCTTTTCCTCTCCGTATTTCAAACGTTCTGGTGATAGAAAAAGGCAACATTCGTTCGATTGATCGTTGTAGAGGTGCTACTACTATCTTCGCTGCTATTGTTGTCTCCTGGGAGACATTCGACTAGCGTTTCTCCAAGTACCGTATGAGTGGCCGAATGTATCTTAAGAAAACTGTATTTCACAAGCCTCAACATTTCGTAAAATCTCTATTCTTCTTTAATTCAACTTTTTATTATGGTTTTTTGTTTGATTTTCATATTTCACAATTTAATTATAAATTTTTCCATTTATATAAATATTTATTTATTTGTATTTATTTATTTTGTTTCGCTAATGTGTATATTGTCAAAAAAATCTAAAGATAGATTTTGATTATTTTTTCAATTTTCTAATCCAAGACAAATAAAACACCAAGGCGAAAAGAATTTTTTTTTTGAAAATAAAATTTTTTTTAAAATTAAATAAATCTTTTTGGGATTTTTCCCATCGTTCAATAGATTTCTTTTTCCTCAATTTTTGTTTTATTTCCAAATGAATATTAAAACTAATAAAATCTATTTTGGGATTTTTCCTGCTGTTTAATAGATTTTTTCGATTTTGTTTCCAAAATTAAAAGTCAATAAAATCCGATTTGAGATTTATTCCCGCCATGTTGAACTTGGCCAAAATTTTGAAAGATGACCCTCCTATTGTTAAAGAGGGTGAGGTAGATGAAGTTATTGATTTCACTACCGTTGAAGCTTGGAAACATTCTGATTTCCTATGCCGAAACTACATCTTGAATGGATTGTCAGATGCATTGTACGAAGTGTATAATCCTAAGAAAACATCTAAGGAATTATGGACATTATTGGACCATAAATATAAAGCCAAAGATGTTGGAACTAAAAAGTTCTTAGTTGCTAAATTCTTGAATTTTGTAATGGTTGATTCTAAATTAGTTGTAAATCAAGTGCAGTTACTTCAACTGATCATTCACTGATTTCTTGCTGAAGGGATGATAATAAGTGAATCTTTCCAAGTGACAGCCATTATTGAGAAGTTGCCTCCTTCTTGGAATGACTTCAAGAATTACTTAAAGCACACACACAAAAAAAGAAAATGTTAGTGGAAGACCTAATTGTCAGACTTTGGATAAAAGAAGACAATAGAGGTACGAAAAAGAGGCTCAATAAAATAGCAAATGACAATGTTGCTAGGGTAAACATCATAAAACTCAAGAAAGACTTCAAAAAGAGAAAACAACCACAGAATGGGTCTAAAATGAGACCCAAAGGTGGTGTTTCCAAGAAGAAAAATTTCAAGGAAAATGCTCCAATTGCAACAAGAAAGTTCCAAGGAAGTGCTCGATATGGAATTGTAACACCCCAAACCCAGCCTAGATGTTATGGCTAGATCTGGCGATGTCACATGGAATGGGATTTGAAAACAAGATTAATGAGTTAAAACTATTACAGTTAGTTAGCTTTTATTTAACTCAGAAAAATAAGTATTATAAAATCTTCAAACTTACCCCTGTTCTGTTGTCTAACAGCTTCGCCCATTCTTTTCTAAAAATTAATTATCTCTTAGTACAAAATTTGGACGAAGTTTTCATTTGTTTCTATTGAAAATAGACTCATTAATACTTTAAACATGTAAATTTTAACCCCTAATTGTTTTTCTCTATTTTTTTTTTGATAATTTTCCAAAGTCAGAATAGGGGAACCCGAATTCATTCTGACCTTATCTCACAAAGTTTATTATATCTCACGATTTACAATTCCATTACATACACCGTTTCTTCTATGAGGAACTAGATTCAATAAGCTTTAATTCCATATTTTTTT
Source organism: Gossypium schwendimanii (assembly GCA_013677275.1). Lineage (NCBI taxonomy): Eukaryota > Viridiplantae > Streptophyta > Magnoliopsida > Malvales > Malvaceae > Gossypium > Gossypium schwendimanii. Next base: position 20,127,592 of record CM025257.1, read on the forward strand.
CATCCTCTAATTCGATTTCCACAATTTATGTAAAATTTTCAAAATTAGCCTACTACTGCTATCCAAACAACAAGCAATTTCAGCTTTTCGTCGAATCCCTTTTTGTTTTTGAGTATCGAGTACACACCTAGTTTTGTTTGATGCTAAAACAGTCTCCGAGCACTCCAAAGCCTATAATCAAGATACTCAACATCAATTTAATGGATTTACAAGTGAATTGACAAACAAGAATGAACAGAAACCCAACTTACCACCAACGATAACCCTCCGTTTAACTATTGTTAAGTTGAGAACACTAAATTCACCAGTTCGAGCCTCCCCCTACGCCCAAATCGCAGAGAAAAAATATTACCACTTCAGTCGTAAAGAGATTTATGATAGAAGCAAAGAGAAATACTTACCGAAACTTAGCGAGCACTAACCGCGTGTGAAAATGAAGGAAAATAAATGGATTAGGGAAAAATCAAGAAAAAGAAAAAGAAGAGAAAGATGGAAAGCTCAAAGAATATCAGGAAGAGGAAAGGGAGAAGAATAGACGACAGAATTTTTTGGAAAAGAGAGTCAAAATTTGATTATGGAAAAAATATAAAATAAAATCCCGATAACCCCCAAAATCATTTAATCTTCTCCCCTAATTCCCACTACACATCCACTGCTTAGAATCCCCCTATTACATAACTCTATCCCGAAATCTGAGCAAAAAAAAAAAAATACCCTTGCCAGCATAGGGATTCGAACACAAGACCTCCACCATAATAACACACCATTTAACCATTTGAACAACATGCCCATTCTGATGTAATTTACCCAACAATCAAATAAAAGCCTACTGAACAAGAGTAAGACCTAATTCATTCAAAATGCCAAAAATTTCCCAAGCGAAGGCTTGAACTTGGGACCTGCCAAACACACCTAGAACACATAACCACTTAAGCTGATAGATATTTGTGTCATATTTTCACAATAACAAAGTTAGACATTTTGGGGCGTTACAACTCTACTCCATAAAAGAAAATTTCATCCTTGAAATTTTACCTGATCAGAACAGATGAGGATATTGTTGACGCATCGCATCTTCAGGCTCCCACGTGGCCTCTTCAGTGCTTTGGTTACGCCACAGAACCTTCACTAAGGGAATAGAATTTTTTTGAAGGACCTTTACATTATGCTTTAGAATCTGAATCGGCTCCTCCTTGAAGGTCAAGTCTGGCCTAACCTTAAAATCCTGAATAGAAACAACATGCGTGGGATCAGAACGGTAGTGCCTCAATATCGAGACGCGAAAAACATCATGAATGCTGTCCAACTTCAGAGGTAACTCCAATTGATAAGCGACAGGTCCCACACGTTTCAGAATGTGGTAAGGTCTACTAAATCGATGGCTCAGCTTGCCCTGAACCTCAGAACCGTTTTCCATTGTGAGACCTTGAGAAAAACTAAGTCCCTTACAGAATACTCGATCTCACGCCTCTTAAAATCCTCATAAGATTTATGCCTGTCAGAAGCCACTTTCAAACAATCCCGAATCAATCTAACCTTATCCTCTATCTCAGAGACTAACTTAAGACCCAGAACACGTCGCTCGTCCAACTTAGTCCAACATAAAGGAGTGCGACACTTATGACCGTACGGTGCTCGTAAGGTGCCATCTGGATGCTAGACTGGAAGCTATTACTGTAGGCAAACTCCGGTAATGGCAAGCACTCCTCCCAACTGCCTCGAAAATCAATAACACAGCTCCTCAACATGTCCTCCAGCATTTGAATCACCCTCTCCGACTGACCATCTGTCTTAGGATGGAAAGCAGTACTAAAGTCTAATCTTGAACCCAGAACCTCATGAAGCTTCTTCCAAAACTGAGACGTGAAACGAGGATCCTTATCGAAAATGATCGAGACAGGTACCCCATGCAGTCTCACTATTTTTGATATGCAAAGCTTAGCTAATTTTTGAAGAGAAAAGTCTATCCTTACCGGGATGAAATGAGCAGAATTGGTCAATCGATCCAAGATGACTCAGATAGAATCTTTTGTAGTGGGTGTTAAAGGCAACCCACTAACGAAGTTCATTGTTACTCGCTCTCATTTCCATAACGGTATCTTAATCGACTGTAGCAAACCTGAAGGTAACTGATGCTCAGCCTTAACATGCTAACAAGTTAAACAACGAGCAATGAAGTCAGTAATCTCAAGCTTTAACTTTCCCACCAGTACAATTCCTGAAAATATCGGTACATCTTGTTCCCGCCGAGATACATAGTATAGGGACTACCATGCGCCTCTCTCAGAATCGATTGCCTTAAATTCTCATCATTCGGTACACAAATCTGATCATGGAAACAAAGTACCCATCACTGTTTATCCCAAAATCAATAGTGCCACCATTTTCAACCTGACTAAAATGCAACCTGAGAGACTTATTCCCAACTGTATACCTCGAATCTGTTCAATCCATGTCAGTTTGACCTGAAGTTTTGCCAACAGACTTCCATCGTTGAATAGGTTAAGTCGAGCGAACATCGCTTTCAGATCTGTCATAGCCCTATGGTTGAACGCATCGGCAACCACATTGGCCTTGCCGGGATGGTACTCAATGGTACAATCATAATCCTTAAGTAGCTCAACCCATCCACACTGCCTAAGATTTAACTCCTTCTGAGTGAGGAGATACTTAAGGCTCTTATGATCAGTGTAGATGATACACTTCTCACCTTACAAATAATGCCTCTAGATTTTTAGTACGAATACCATAGCGGCCAACTCCAAGTCATGCATTGGATAATTCACCTTATGGGTCTTAAGCTGACGAGATGCATAGGTTACCACTTTACCATCCTGCATCAACACACATCCCAAACTGACATGTGATGCATCACTATAAACAGTGAAATCTTTTCCAGGCTTCGACTGTATTAGAACAGGAGCCTCAGTCAGTACAATCTTGAGCTTCTCAAAGATCTCTTGCTGTGCATCAGTCTAGTTAAACAGTACACCTTTACATAACAACTTAGTCAAGGGTGCTACGATCAGTGAAAATCCTTCCACAAATCGTCGGTAATAACCTGTCAGCCCAAAAAAGTTACGGATCTCAAACACATTCTTAGGCTGCTTGCAATCCAATACAACCTCAGTTTTTTGAGGATCGACTCAAGTCCCCTTAGCAGACACCACATGACCCAGAAATGTTACTTCACGTAACTAGAACTCGCACTTGCTGAACTTAGCATAGAGCTACTTTTCCCTCAAAATCTGAAGAACAATCCTAAGGTGCTCGTCATGCTCATCTTCAGTCCTCGAATAAACCAATATGTCATCGATGAACACCATTACAAACTGATCTAGGTAGGTTGAAACACTCGGTTCATCAGATCCATGAAAGCTGCTGGTGCATTAGTCATTCCAAATGGCATCGCGAGGAACTCGTAGTGACCATAATGAGTCCTAAATGTTGTTTTATTCACATCAGCCTCCTGAACCTTCAACTAATGATACCCAGAACGCAAGTAAATTTTGAAGAACACAGACGCCCCTCAGAACTGGTCAAACGAATTATCAATCCTTGGAAGTGGATACTTATTCTTAATAGTTAACTTATTTAGTTGTCGGTAGTCGATACACATCCTCATGGATCCACCCTTTTACTTAGTAAACAGTACCGGTCCCCTCGAAACTGGTCAAACGAATTATCAATCCTTGGAAGTGGATACTTGTTCTTAATAGTCAACTTATTTAGTTGTCGGTAGTCGATACACAT
>CM025257.1:20131394-20141864 GCA_013677275.1 Gossypium schwendimanii
AGTGGATACTTGTTCTTAATAGTCAACTTATTTAGTTGTCGGTAGTCGATACACATCCTCATGGATCCACCCTTTTTCTTCACAAACAGTACCGGTGCCCCCATAGGGACACACTAGGACGGATGAACCCACGATCCAATAACTCTTTAATTTGAGCTTTTAGTTTCGTAAGCTCCTTTGGTGCCATTCGATAGGGAGCGATAGACACCGGAGCTGTACCAGGGAAAAGCTCAATCCCAAACTCCACTTCCTAATTTAGAGGTAAACCCGGTAGCTTCTCAAGAAAGACGTTTCAAAAATCCATCATAGTTCTGATGTCCTTAACAGTAGAGTCCCTAAAAGTGAAAACACATACGTAGGCCAAATACACCTCACATCCCTTGCGAACCAGTTTCTTAACTACTAATGCAGAGATCACGTTAGCCAAGTAATTTTGACATTCCTCAATCACAACTACTTTCTTACCCCCTTTAGTTCTCAATACAACCTTCTTATTCGCACAGTCCAAACTGACACGATGCTTGACCAACCAGTTCATCCCCAATATCATATCGAACTCCCCAAATAGAAACTCTATCAAATTAGCCAGAAATATCGTCCCTTGAACCTTTAAAGGATCATCCTTGTACAGTTTTCTAACTCTAACAGATTGCCCCAGCTGGCTCAGCACAGTCACCTCACTAGAAGTCCTCGCAACTGAAATCCCTAGGTTTTTGGAAACAGAACATGCACCATAGGAATACATAGATCCTATATCTATCAATATAGTGTAAGGCACATCAAAAATAAGAAACGTACCCGTGATGACGTTTGGATCATCTCTATCCTCTAGGCGACAAGTAGCATAAACTAGGGCTAGCTGTCTCACCTCAGCTTGCCAAGCACCTCTGCTCGGTGGTCTCTACTCATGACCCATACCATTACCACCCCTAGCCTGACCACGGCCCCTAGGTGGCTGCTGAACTACCCTCAGTGGTTGTGCATTACCAGGACCTGTAGCTTGCACCTGATCGGCCTCAACAGACACTCTCGAACACGGTGCTCAGTAGACTCACATCTTAAACAAGCCCCAGTCATCCTCCAACATTCGCTCGGATTGCGTCTTCCATAACGCCCACAAAGCGTGATCCCAGTAGGTGCAACAATGGCCTCAACTCTAACTGGCCCACTAGATCTGACCTTTTTCTTAGGCCTTATCGCAGAACTTGAGGGCTCTGAATCCCTCTTATTCTTGCCTCTCTCCTTATATCAGTTTTGGCGCTCAGCACGTTTCACCTCCTCAGCGATCTTTGCCTTCACTACCAATGTTGAAAAGTGACACTCCCTCTGCGGAGCTATCAAAACTCTCAAACTATCCTATCCCTGAGTCCATCCTTGAAGCGAACACAACGCTCATATTCAGTCGCCACCATGCCTCATGCATAGCAGCTTAATCTTACAAACTCGACCTCATACTCGGCCACTAAACGATCCCCTTATGTGAGATTCAGAAACTCACATCTTCTAGCGTCAATTTAGCTTGTCCCCATATTTTTACCTTGAAAGTAGACTTATAGAAATCCCAAGTCAGTCGTTCGGGCTGAGTGCCCTCCTTAACGATTAGCCACCATTAGTATGCTTCATCACGAAGCAAGGAAACAACCCCTTTTAATTTTTGTTCAGGGGTAAAGTCCAAATCGTCCATGATTCTTTCTATGGCCTCCATCCAGTACTGGACCATGCTAAGGGCGACTCTAGTGACACCCCTGAATAGCTCAACCTCATTGGACCAGAGTCGTTCTATAACCGACCCTTGAGCCCCAAATCTAGTGTTGTCCAGCGGCCCTCTCTAATATCCTTAGCATAGCCTGGGACAAGGCATCGTCCACAACCATGTGATCATGAGACCCAGTCTCTGTAGCAGGTGAAATCAGTGTCTCACTCGTATCTAAATTCGGCATGCTGCCTAACGACGAGAACTCAACTCGAGCCCTTCTACGGCCTCTACCTCGGCCTCTAGTACCCTGTCTGCTGATCCCTCATACGCTCATTGTAGAATTCGTAGCTTATCTGTGTTAACAGTTTTATGAATCAGTTATAGTTTCGATATCTATTAGTAGATATTTTATGCAAAACAGTATCAAAAGTTTAGAGTTTGTTATCACAAATCGCAGTCTTACTACAGTTTTCAATTTTGCTACTATTTTTAGTATACACTATCTACATTGTTCTAGAATATGCTACTCATATTTTCAAAAACTTATCATAGTTTTTAGAACACTTACAGAATCTGCGCCAGAGATTGGTGTACCACATACTAAGTCAAAAATATTTCAAACCATTTAAACAAAATCATTTCTTTAAAACCAAGTTTTAAAACCCAAATCCACAGCTGAGTTTTGCAACCTGGCTCTGATACCACTAATTATAACACCCCAAACCCGGCCTAGACATTATGGCCGAATCTAGCGATGTCATATGGAATGGGATTTGAAAACAAGATTGTTAAGTTAAAATTGTTACAGTTAGTTAGCTTTTATTTAATTCGAAAAAATAAGTACTGTAAAATCTTCAAACTTACCGCTATTCTGTTGTCTGACAGCTTCGACCCTTCTTTGCTAAAAATTAATTATCTCTTAGTACAAATTTTGAATGAAGTTTCCATTTGTTTCTATTGAAAATAGACTTATTAATAATTTAAACATATAAATTTTAATCCCTAATTATTTTTCTCCATTTTGTGATAATTTTCCAAAGTCAGAACAGGGGAACCCAAATTCATTCTGACCTTGTCTCACAAGGTTTAATATATCTCATGATTTACAATTCCATTACTTACACCATTTCTTCTATGAGAAACTAGACTCAATAAGCTTTAATTTTATATTTTTTTCATCTTCTAATTTGATTTCTACAATTTATGGCAATTTTTCAAAGTTAGCCTACTACTGTTGTCCAATCTTTTTTTGCGTTTCGGGTATACACCTGGTTTTGTTTGATGCTAAAATTGTCCCGCGCACTCCAAAGCCTATACTTAAGATACTCAACATCAATTTAACCGATTTACTAGCGAATTGATAAATAATAACGAACAGAAATCCAACTTACCACCAACGATAACCCTCCATTTAACTATTGTTAAGATGAGAACACTAAATTCACTAGTCCAAATCGCAGAGAAAAAACATTACACTTCAGTCACTAATAGATTCGTGATAGAAACAAAGAGAAACACTTACCAAAACTTAGTGAGCACTAATGCGAAAACAAAGGAAAATAAATAGATTAGGGAAAAATGAAGAAGAAGAAAAAGAAGAGAAAGATGGAAAACTTGGAGAATTTTGGCAAAAGGAGAGGGAGAAGAATAGACGGTAAATTTTTTTTGGAAAAGAGATTCAAAATTTGGTTATGGAAAAAATAAAATAAAATCCCAAGAACCCCCAAAATCATTTAATCTTCTCCCCTAATTCCCACTACACATCCACTACTTAGAATCCCTCTATTACACAACTCTATCCCGAAATCTGAGCAAAAAAATAATACCCTCTTGCCTACATAGGGATTTGAACACAAGATCACTACCATAATAACACACCATTTAACCACCAGACCAGCAGGCTCATTCTGATGTAATTTACCCAACAATCAAATAAAAGCCTACTAAACAAGAGTAAGGCCTAATTCATTGAAAATACTAAAATTTGCCCAAGATAAGGCTTGAACTTGGGACCTCCCAAACACACCCACAACACATAACCACTAAAGCTGACAGATATTTGTGTCATATTTTCATAATAATGAAATTAGATATTTTGGGGCATTACATGAATTATATGCCTAACCTACGCAAGACCTATGAATAATAATGTTCTTTCAAAAGGGAAATGTTTGTGGGAAGGGGATATGTATTAAACTAAATGCTATCTCTGTAAAAGCAAAACTATGAATAAGAATGTTGTCCTTTTTTTTTTTATATGCTTAAGTAATTTAATTTATGGTATAGTAGGTTTGGACATGTTAATTATGATACTTTAATTGCATAAATTAACTTAGAGCACATTCTTATGTTTCACAATAATTATAATTATAAATGTGAAACATGTGTTGAGGCAAAATTAACAAAGGTAAAAACCCATTTGATTTAATACATAGCAACGCTTGTAAACCTTGTTTAAATGAGAGGAAGGAATAAAAATGTTTATTACCTTCATTGCTACATATACTTGCTTAAGAGCTAACACGAAGAGAATTTTATTCTCTATAAGTAAGAAGTTGAAAACCAACTTAATAAAAAGATTAAGTGATTGTGGTGGTGGATATGTTGAATCATTTGAATACTGTACACAACTTAATAACACCACCATACTTTCCTCTGATAAAGTAGCCAAGCAGAAAATCAAATTCTATAGGAAAAGATGAATGCACTGCTAAATAGCTCTAGGTTATCACATGAAATGTGAGGGGAGTGTTTTTATAAGTTAATTACCTTTTTAAATAAGGTAACCCACAAGAAAAGCGTCAAGACACCACATGAGTTATGGAAAGGTAGGAAACCATCCTACAACCACTTGAAAGTGTGGAGGGTGTCTTGCTGCCGTAACGTAAAATAGTAAGTTGAGACATATGTGTCATCGACACAATACCTTTAAACAAATGATCTCAAACGGAGTTATCTCTATTGATTTTGAAAAATCAAAAAATAACATTGCGGATCCACTAACCAGAGGCTTAAAACGAGGTCATGTTGTTAAAACATTGAAAGGAATGTGACTAAAGCCCATGAAAATAAAAGGCACTATGTGAAGGAAAACCCTACTTAGTTGATTGGAGATCCCAAGATCTAGGTCCAAAGGGACAACCTAATTGCATAGACCTTGTAAGGCCACTGTGGGGGTAATTATCCCAATTCTGTATCTATGATGTAAACAGTGACTAAAAATGGGATAGGTTAAGCAATCCTTTTAATGACCATTGTGTGTTTCGGTAAGTTGAACAACATAAGTCACTTATGTGAGAGTGAAGTGGGGCCAATTCAAGGAGAATATTAGGGCATAGTTCTCTCAAACTCTTGCAGAACTAGGAGATGTTCATAGCTATATGAACATACCCATGAGAATTAAAACCTTGCCAAGGAGGCAGTTCTGTGAGGTATATCATCGTGTACACTAAAGGCAGAACAGTTCAGGGAAATCACGTCTATTGGTTAGCTAGTAAAGTAAATATACTTTGGCAAGGGAAGGTTCAAGGGTGGATACCTATCTATCTTATGCAACTATCGATTGTAGATTCTATCACCACATCGAGTCAATATATTTCGATAAAACTATTAATTTTCATTCATGTAGGTGATTGTTGGAAAAATTACAATTTATGAAAACTTTAAGGCATATTTTAAATAGGTAAAGGTGGAGAGTTGAATCATATAAGTATGGTTTCTTATTCTACTCCATGATACCTTTACAACGGTATATCATATGCTCAAAATGGTTAACTGATGAATGAGAAATTGATGCTCAATGTAAGCTACTTGGAAATATTGTTGAGGAAAAGTAAAGGCTTAGATCCAACATTGGTTAAATATCAAGTGTGAGATGTGTTTATATATGTGAACTCTCTTGAAGGGTAATTGAATAACTAAGCTTGTAATCCTACCTCGCACACAAGGGGTGCAGGTCCAAACAAGACGGGGTCGGGCATACCCGCATGACATGCGACGCGAAATGTCTGGATCGGCCTGGCCCAAATGGGCTTGTGGATATTTTAGCCCAACATGAATTTATTTTCCTTAGCAGACATAATCTACTTATATGTGGACAGTATCTGATTCCACTCATTTTGATTCAATTTTTTAAATAAAATTGATTTTTTCACTCATTAATGGTAGATTTTATGGTTATTTCCAAATTTTTTAGCTTCCTAAATGCTTGTAAAAGGCTGTGTATTCTGTAGAAATTTACACACACTCATACTCTCTCATACTGAAACTCTTTTACTTTCAATACTCTTCCTTTTCCTCTTCGTAATTTCAAACGTTTCGGTGATAAAAAAGGCAACATTCGTTTGATTGATCATTGTAGTGGTGCTACTACTTTGATCATTGTTGTTGTTGTTGTTGTATCCTGGGAGATATTTGACCAACGGTTTCTCCAAGTATCATAAGAGCGACCAAATTTGTCTTAAGAAAACTGTGTTTCACAGGCCTCAACGTTTCGTAAAATCTCTATTCTTCTTTCATTCAACTTTTTATTACTATTTTTTGTTTGACTTTCATATTTCACAATTTAATTATAAATTGTTCCATTTATATAAATATTTATTTATTTTCTTTTAGTAACGTGTGTATTGTCCAACAACATCTTGAAACAGGGATGCAAGACACCTTTAAATAGGTTAAACAAAGTTCTAATTATACTAAAATATCCCTGGAATAAACAGAGTTTAAATGGGAAAAGGTAAAAGAGTTTAATTGGGAGAAGAATACGAAGCACACCCCACAAACAAGGTAAACAAAAATTAAAGAAGAAAATGAAGATTGTGATGAAGAATCACTTGGAGGATTGTCATTTTTCAAGCATGCAGAGATGGTTGCCTTTGACTCCATCTCATATTCCTTTAATTCACTTGTCGTAACTATTTGAGTTAAAGTGAAATCCAAGTGATTTTTTGGACTATTGGAAATGGACTCTAAAATTATTTATCATAAGAATATAAAAGCAATTTATATATATTTTTAGTTTAGTTGGTTTTTATCCATTTTAGGATAGTGAAGAACTTGGCTAACTATTAGTTTAAATTCATTATTTAAATATTAGAAATATGAGTTGACTTGAAAGAATAAAAAATCCAAAAGTGGTTGGTAGCTTTTATTGTTTTTTTTAACAATAAAGTGGTAGGTATCTAACATGAATAGGAAAATAATTTAATGTTGTTTATTTTTATGGAAGTCTTACCTAGGTTTTTGCTATTTTTTGTTGTAATAATTGGATGGTAAATGTGGATATCTATATATAGATTTAGGTTATTTCTCGTACATGGTATCTAGGAAAAGCTTTGGATGTGTCAAATTTAAATTATTTCGAGTTGTATCATTTAGATTTTACATTAGAGCTATCCATTTTAGCATGGGCACCAAAAAATAAGAAGGAAAACAAATAGCAAAATTTGACAATTTGCAATAGAAGGGAATAAAACTCAAGTTTTTACGAGAATTGCACCTTCTCATTGTTTTCTCTTAACCGCTAAGTCAATTACTCATCCTTGACATAAACTTACAATATTAATTTTAAAAACAAGGCGTGTCACATACTAGGGTTTAAAACAAAATTTGTAAAATAATATAAATGGTACGAGGAAGGGATTTGAACATAGGTTTCAATGATAGTTTCACTAACAGTTAACCGACTGACTAATAAATTATTTATTTCCTAAAAACGCACAGATAATCCCAAAAATAGGGCATGGCCACTCTCTCTCGGTTCACAAACCCAATTTAACTAACACCATATTTTTGGGATGTGACAAGCTGACTATAGGTCCTAAGCAATAACAGCTTTGTTCATAGGTTAAGTGGTAAGGTTGTGAGGGCCCCTACCACAAGGTGATTGGATCGAAAAGGCTACTAAGGATATAGTTGGTGATACAGAGCAACGCGACACAATACAATTTGTCGAATGTGATAAGAGAGTCTTTATCATAACATTTGTAATATACGGACTAACATGAATCATCTGATGAAATATAAGTACAGTAAAATTAAAATTACAGTACAACTATTTATTTTAAAACATTATTTATCAAGTATTCTCTATATTTTAGTAAAACCTTAATTACATTTATTCAAGTAATTTAAATTATTCAAATTTGATTAAATTATATTTTAAAATTAAAAAAAATAAATTAAGTAGCTCTAGTGTAAAATCTGAATGATACAACTCTAAATGATTTAAATTTGACAAATCCAAAGTTTTGCCCAAATACCATGTACAAGAAATAATCTAAATCTATGTATAGATATGGACATTTACCATCCAATTATTACAACAAAAATAGCAAAATCCTAGCTAGGACTTCCAAATAAATCGACAACATTCAATTATTTTGCTATGCATGTTAGGTACCTACCACTTTATTATCAAAAAAGTAATAAAAGCTACCTACCACTTTTAATTTTTTTTACTATTTTTAGAAAACTCATATTTCAAATATTTAAATAATGAATTTAGAATAATAGCTAGCCAAGTTCTTCACTCCCTTAAAATGGTTAAAAAACCAATTAAATTAAAAAATATATAAATTACTTTTATATTCTGATGATAAATAATTTCAAAGCCCATTGTCAATAGTCTAAAAAATCACTTGGATATCACTTTAACTCACATAGTTACGATGTGTGAATTGAAGGATTCTATAACCTCCCAAACTTGACATAGACATTATAGCTAGATTGAGTAGGATACATTAGGCAACGAAATGGTTAAGTTGACTTACATTACTTTTGAGGACCTTCAATAAACTCATTTTAGAGAAAAATCGTAATTGTACATTTGTGTTAGTTGAATACATTCATTCATAGGTCAACTGTACTTAAGAATCATTTTGTTGTTGATAGTGTTGTTTTAGAAAAACTATTTGCTTGCCGCTCTTCTTTGTAAAAACTCGATGTTAAACTAATGTAGTGAAAAAAACCATTTTTCAAATTATTTTGGAAACCTTGTTGCCTTATCAATTTTTTTTTTCAAAAATGGTTTCTTTGTAATGCAATGGAATTTAGGGACCAATGTCAAATTTTACTTAAGCCAGATATCATGCGTTTTCTGGTTTTTATGCTTAAGTAATCCATGCATACAAAATTCCCCAAACGAAAAGTTACCAAGCCACAGACCAGAAATAATTAAAAATTACAAAACAAAACTAATAGAGACTTATTAATCAAACTTACTAAAAATAGTCTGAGGCCCAAGGTGATTCTCCATATGCCAAGTCTGATCCTAGTTTCGAGGTTTACTTGAAAAGTTAAACACAATGGTGGGGAGCTTATGAAAGCTTAGTGTGAGTCGAACAATTATTTAAGCAGACATAAATATCAAATACAGTGAAACATGTTAGCAATAATAGAAGAACACATAACCATCATTGGAATTTCATATCATTATATAGCGATTATCAAATCGATGTCAAAAATGTATGAGCATCGGTCATCATTCATTCGAGTAACAATCATTAATTTTGATACCATTCAATACAATACATATAAAAATTAACAACATTCAAATATGTCATTAGCATGATGAAATACAAAGAGGTTCCTACCCATTCATCCATTCGTTACACACCACATGTTCCCTAGAACCCGTGTGCCAAACTCTAACGTATTTAAGCAAAGCTCTATGTGGTAGAAACCACCGTATAACATAAATGCAAAAAATCTACCAAATAACATATAATGCGATAAAATCATCAATATCATATAATACGATAAAATCACCAATCCCCTCGGTACTCCAAGTGTTGTGTACTGACTAGGTATCAATGCAGACTTAATATACCACTAGTTTTTGAGCTTGGACCCACACCTTATTTACGCTCTTTCGCAGCACACTAGCGAATCTTGTTGTTTTTCAATAAACTTTAAAATAGACCTAAATTAAATTAAACCAATATAGAAATTAATTAATACACCTCTTATACAACCCCTAAACACCATGTAATACCCCAAACTTGGCCTAGAAGTTAGACCCAAATCTGGCGTGTCACATTGAAGTGTTTTTCGAAAACCATGTTTTCATTAAAAAACCCTTCTTGAAAGTTTCAAACTTCTTGCCATTTAAAACTTGTATAAATCCTCAGTTTGTATTTGTTTATTTTCAATCGAGGTTTATTAAAAAGTTATTTCCTTCAAAACCTTATTGTTGCAGAAGCTTAATTTAAAGCAAATGATTTACGACAACATGATATTTAAAAATTGAGGTGTAGAAACGTAGTGTTAGAAAATAATCATTGTTTTGGAAAATCGTGTTCTACTTCTAGCAGATATAAATCACAATCACATCAAATCCTAAATTTAAAATCCAAAAATTATAGAGGCCTTATTACAACCCGAATCAAAATCAAAGTGCTTTAGTAAATGAGCAAAATAGAATAAAACATGTGCAGTTGTGTGGCCCTCTCCGAGTCCCTCATACCTTCGAACCGTCTGGGGTGAGTTTACAAAAACTCAGTGTGTAATCCCATATCATTCAGTCAGTAATATAAGCAGTAACAGTCTGGGCCTGAGCCCTTTTCAGTAACAAAACAATGTGGGCCTTAGCCTGATACAGTAATAATGTGGGTCTTAGCCCAATACAGTATCAAAATCAGGAACAAAATACATGTGGGCCTAAGCCCAATACAGTAATAGAATCAATAATAGAAATTCAAAAATGTAATCATGCAACCCATCCCAATCCAGCCAACACACCACCTGTACCAACCAACACACCATGTGGGGATAAA
>CM025257.1:20156848-20182460 GCA_013677275.1 Gossypium schwendimanii
CCTACCACTTTATTGTTTAAAAAAAAAAAAAAGCTACCAACCACTTTTGGATTTTCTTACTCTTTTAAGATAACTCATATTTCCAATATTTAAATAATGAATTTAGACTAAAATTTAATCAAGTTCTTCATTTCCCCAAAATGGATAAAAACCAACTGAACTAACAATATATATAAATTGCTTTTAAATTCTTATGATAAATAATTTCGGAGTCCATTTTCAATAGTCTTAAAAGTCACTTCGATAACACCTTAACAGAAATAGTTATGATAAGTGAATTGAAGGTATCTGATAAAGAGTCAAAGGCCAACATCTCTATATGCTTGGAAAGTGGCAATCCTCCAAGTGATTCTTCAGCTCAATCTTCATTTTCTTCTTTAAATTTATTTACCTTGTATGTGCGTTGTGCCCTGTATTCTTCTCGCAATTAAATTCTACTATCTTCTTCCAGTTAAGTTATGATTATTCCATCGATTTTTTACTATTTTTAGAACTCTACTAAGCCTATTTAAAGGCGTCTTGTATCCCTATTTCAAGATGCCAATCAAAGAAAAGGCCTTTCTTTAGGGGCGACAAGATGTAGCCGCATGAGTTTTCGTGAGAGTTTCGTTGTAATTATGGAGAGTATTTTCTCCATACTTTACTCTTGTTGGTTTAACCATTTAGTCAAAAATCGAAGCCTTCTTTGCTCGTGGCTCTTTGGCAGTTTTCCAAATAAAATTTTTGTTTTCCTTCTTCTCCACTTTTATTATATCCTTGTTTATATGAGTTGAACCCCAACAATATAAAGAGAAGATTCTATAATGTAAACAAAAATTAAAGAAGAAAATGAAGATTGAGATGAAGAATCAACTAGAGGATTGTCATTTCCAAGCATGAAGTGATGGTGGCATTTCACTCCATGTCAGATTCCTTCAATTCACACCTCGTAACAATTTGAGTTAAAGTGATATCCAAGTGATTTTTTAGACTATTGACAATGGACTCTGAAATTATTTATCATCTGAATATAAAAACAATTTATATATATATATTTCAATTTAGTTGGTTTTTTATCCATTTTAAGGACGTGAAAAACTTGGCTAATTATTATTCTAAATTCATCATTTAAATATTGGAAATATGAGTTGTCTTAAAAGAGTAAAAAAATGCAAAAGTGGCAGGTATATTTTTTTTATAATAAAGTGGTAGGCATCTAACATGCATATGAAAAGAATTTAATGTTGTCAATTTATTTAGAAGTCTTACCTAGGTTTTTGCTATTTTTTGTTGTAATAATTGGATGGTATATGTGGGTATCTATACATAGATTTAGTTTTTTCTTGTACATTGTATTTGGGAAAAACTTTGGATTTGTGAATTTAAATTATTTCTAGTTGTAACCTTTATATTTTACACTAGATCTATTTAATTTAATTTTTTTGTGTATAAAATATAATTTAATCACATTGGAATAAGTTAAATTATTTGAATCAATTTAATTAAGGTTTTTTAAATATAGAGATTATGTGATAAATAATGTTTTAAAATAAATATATTTCCTGTAATTTTAATTTTACTGTAATTATATTTCATTAGATGATTCTTACTAGTCTATATATTACAAATGAGATGCTAAAGACTCTCCCATCACATTCGCTACATTCTATTGTGTGCCGTTGCACTCTATCACCAACTATATACCTAGTAGCCTTTTTGATCCAAGGATCTCATGGTAGGACACATCACAACCTTACCACTAAACCTATGAAGCAAAGTTGTTATTGGTTGGGACCCATAGTCAGCTTGTCACAGCCCAAAAATTGAGGGTTCATAGAATCTGGTTTTTGAACCGAGAGAGAGTGGTCATGCCCTAAATTTTTACATTATCTGTGTGTTTTTAGGAAATAAATAAGTTATTGGTCTGCTAGTGCAACTACTATTGAAACCCAAGCTTAAATTCATTCCCTCACACCATTTTTATTATTTTACAAATTTTGCATCAAGCCCTAGTATGTGACACGCCTTGATTTTAAAATAAATATTGTAAGGTTATGTCAAGTATGAGTAATTGGATTAGTGTTTAAAAGAAAATAAGGAGAGAATGCAATTCGCTTAAAAACCCGAGTTTGATGTCCTTTTCTTGCAAATTGTCAATTTTTTCTATATTTTCTCCTTCTCCTCATTTTGTGCCGCCCATGCTAGAGTGAATAGCTCTAGTGTAGAATCTATCTAATATAACTCAAAATAATTTAAATTTCACAAATCCAAGCTTTTTCCTCAATACCATGTAAAAGAAATAACCTAAATCTATGTATAGATATCCACATTTACCATCCAATTGTTACAACAAAAATAACAAAAACCTAATTAAGACTTCCAAATAAATCAAAAACATTAAATTATTTTCCCATTCATGTTAGATACCTACCACTTTATTGTTAAAAAATTAATAAAAGCTAGCAACCACTTTAGGGTTTTTTTACTCTTTTAAGATAACTCATATTTCCAATATTTAAACAATGAATTTAGACTACAAGTTAGTCAAGTTCTTCACTTCCCTAAAATGGATAAAAATCAACTGAACTAAAAATATATATAAATTACTTTTATATTCTTATGATAAATAAATTCAAAGTCCATTTTCAATAGTCTAAAAAAACACTTGGATATCACTTTAACTCAACTAGTTATGATCAGTGAATTGAAGGAATCTAGCATAGAGTCAAATGCCACCATCTCTATATGCTTGGAAAATAACAATCCTCCAAGTGATTTTTCATTTCAATCTTCATTTTCTTTTATAATTTTTGTTTACCTTGTATGTGGAGTGTGCCTCGTATTCTTCTCCCAATTAAATTCTGCTATATTTTCTCAGTTAAACTCTGATTATTTCAGGGATATTTTAGCATGATTAGAACTCTACTTAGCCTATTTGAAGGGGTCTTGTATCTTTGTTTCAAGATGCCAATCAGAAAAAAGACTTTTCTTTAGGGGTGATAAGATGTAACCGCATATGAGTTTTCATGAGAGTTTCATTATAATTATGGAGAGTATTTTCTCCATACTTTACTCTTGTTTGTTTAATTATTTAGTCGAAACTCAAAGCCTCCTTTACTCATGGTTTTTCCCACTTTAATGGTTTTCCAAATAAAATTTTTGTCTTTCTTCTTCACTTTTATTATCTCGTTGTTTATACGGGTCAAACCCCAACAATCTAAACAGAAGATTCTACAAGGTAAACAAAAATTAAAGAAGAAAATGAAGATTGAGATGAAGAATCACTTGGAGGATTGTCATTTTTTAACCATGCAGAGATCGTGGAATTTGACTCCATCTCAGATTCCTTCAATTCACATATCATAACTATTTAAGTTAAAAGGATATCAAAGTGATTTTTTAGACTATTGACAATGGAATCTAAAATTATTTATCATTAGAATATAAAAGCAATTTATATGTATATATTTTTAATTTAGTTGGTTTTTTTTATCTATTTTAAGGAATTGAAGGACTTGGCTAATTATTATTCTAAATTCATTATTTAAATATTGGAAATATGAGTTGTCTTAAAAGAGTAAAATAATCTAAAAGTGGTAGGTAGCTTTTTTCTAATAATAAAGTGGTAGGTATCTAACATGCATAAGAAAAGAATTTAATGTTGTCGATTTATTGTGAAGTCTTACCTAGGTTTTTGCTATTTTTTGTTGTAATAATTGGATGGTAAATGTCGGTATGTATACATAGATTTAGGTTATTTCTTGTACATGGTATTTGGGCAAAACTTTAGGTCTATCAAATTTATTTATTATTATTTTTTTGCGTTGTATCATTTAGATTTTACACTAGAGCTATTCAATTTAACATGGGCGGCAAAAAATAAAGAGAAGGAGAAAAAATAGTAAAAATTGACAATGAAACTGACATGGAGTCAAAGGCCGCTATCTCTACTTGCTTGGAAAATGACAATCCTCCAATTGATTTTTCATCTCAATCTTCATTTTCTTCTTTAATTTTAGTTTACCTTGTATGTAGGGCGTGCCTCGTATTATTCTCTCAATTAAATTCTGCTATCTTTTCCCAATTTAACTCTGATTATTCTAGGGATATTTTAGTGTGATTAGAACTCTACTTAATCTATTTAAAGGGACCTTATATCCCCATTTCAAGATGCCAATAAAAAAGGCTTTTCTTTAGGGGCAACAAGATGTAGCCACATATGAGATTTCGTGAGAGTTTTGTTGTAATTATGGAGAGTATTTTCTCCATATTTTATTCTTGTTTGTTTAGTCATTTAGTGGAAAGTCAAAGCCTCCTTTGCCCTTAGTTTTTCCATCTTTGAGGGTTTTCCACGTAAAATATTTGTGTTCATTCTTCTCCACTTTTATTATCTCATTATTTATACGGGTTGAACCGCAACAATTTAAACAAAAGATTCTAGTAGGTAAACGACAATGAAAGATGAGGGATTGTTATATTCCAAGCATGTAGATATGGTAGCCTTTGGCTCCATGTCAAATTACTTCAATTCACACCTCATAAGTATTTGAGTTAAAGCTATATCCAAGTGATTTTTTAGACTATTAAAAATAGACTCTGAAATTATTTATCATCAGAATATAAAACAAATTTAGATATATATTTTATTTTAGATGGCTTTTTATCCATTTTAGGGAAATGATGAACTTGGCTCATAATGAGGAAAAAAATTCAAGAATGGTACGTAGCTTTTTCTCATATAATAAAGTGGAAGGCATCTAACATGCATAGGAAAAGAATGTAATGTTGTTGATTTATTTGGAAGTGTTAACTAAGTTTTTTGCTATTTTTTGTTGTAATAATTGGATGGTAAATATGGGTATCTATACATATATTTAGGTCATTTCTTGTACATAATATTTCGAAAAAACTTTTGATTTCTCAAATTTAGATCATTTCAAGTTGTATCATTTAAATTTTACACTAGATCTATTTAATTTAATTTTTTTTATTTTTAAAACATAATTTAAAGAAATTGGAATAAGTTAACTTTTTTGAATAAACTTAATTAAGATTTTTTTAAATATAGAGAATACATGATAAATAATGTTTTAAAATAAATATTTATCCTGTCAATTTAATTTTACTGTACATTTATTTCATCAGACGATTCTTGCTAGTTCGTATATTACCAATGATATGCAAAAGACACGCCCATTGCATTTGCTACATTCTATTGTGTGTCGTTGCATTCTATCACCAACTATATACCTAGTAGCTTTTTCAATCCAATGAACTTATGGTAGGAGCCCTTACAAACTTACGACTTAACCTATGAAGCAAAGTTGTTATTGGTTCGAACATACAATTAGCTTGTGACATCCCAAAAATCAGAGGTTAGTAGAATCAAGTTTATGCACTGAGAGAGAGTTATCATGCCCTAATTTTTTGGATTATCTGTGCGTTTTTAGGAAATAAATGAGTTACTAGTTTATTGGTTAAGTGTTAGTGCAATTATCATTGAAACCCAAGATCAAATCCCTTCCCGCGCACCATTTTGTGGTTTCCAATGGGTGCTACAAACAAGTCCGTTTCACTTTTTGTAGGTTTTACTGTTATTTGTTTTCGTTTTGGGAATTAGGCAATGTAGAAGACTTTTAATGATATTTTTCATGATGCTTCAGAAGATCCATACCTTAATTTCTCTTGGGATTTTGAGAATTGAATCATATTATTCCAATTATCATTTGAACTCACTTTTGATGTTTGAGACTACTATTATGGTCGTTTTGATATTTATTTGATGATGATATGATAGCATGATGGATTGGTACAAGTTGGACTGACTTATATGCTTTAAAATGTTGTATTTTACTGGTCTGAAGTAGAGGTATCGATATTCGCTTGGTAAAAATAATACCTCTATGGTTTTGAGATGTGCAGGAAGTCAGAATCGTAAATTGGTATCGATACCCAATCACGAGTATTGATACTGGGGTAATTTTATCGATACTTTTGCAAATGTACCAATATTTACTGAGACTTTGATTTTAGACGAGAAACAGAATACTGATTTGGTACCGATCTTTCAAATGGTATCGATACATTTGAGCTTGTTATTATATATGTAATGTGATATATGCTTAAAAGTGAATATGATTACCATGTAAATGAACTAGTAAATAATGTACGAGTAAGAATAATATGACACTAGAGTTGGAACTATTGATGTTGTGATGTATGGTTGTCTCGTTAATGCTTGATGAATTGCTTGCATGGTAGTTGTTCTAGGCATTAATTGAGCTTGTTAAGCTCACCCACTCCCTTCTTAAACTATTGCATATTACAGTGTGTTTTCCAAAGGGTGATCCAAAAAAGTCCATTTCACATTTCATAGATGTTATTGTTATTTATTTTTGTTTTGGGAATAAGGCAATGTGATAGGCTTTTAATGATATTTTTCATAATGCTCTGGAAGATCTATAGCTTAATATTTCTTAGGATTTTGAGAATTGAATCGTATTATGCTGATTATCATTTGAACTAACTTTCGATGTTTGAGACTGTTATTATGGTTGTTTTGATGTTTATTTGATGATGATATGATATCATGATGAATTTGTACAAGTTGGAATGACTTATATGCTTTGAAATGTTGTATTTTACTAGTTTGAAGTAGAGGTATCGATATATGCTATGTAAAAATGATACCTCTGTGATTCTGAGATGTGCAGGAAGTTAGAATCGTAAATTGGTATAGATACTTGAGGTAATTTTATCAATACTTTTGCAAAGGTAACGCTATTTTCTGAGACTTTGATTTTAAACTAGAAATAGAATACTGATTTGGTACCGGTTTTGCAAACGATATCGGTACCATGCTAGGAAAATATCAATACTCATATTCTAACACCTACATGATTGTGTTGGAAATTTTGCTAAGTGGTCCTAATGCATGATTAATTATTATTATAATTTTATTTAAAGTATGTTTGACATGTTTTAATGATGGTTGATATATGTTTGACTAAAAATTAGTAAGATCACTGATAAAGAGGATGATTTCTTAATAATGTGACAATTTACTATGAGTATGACATGAAACTGTGGTGTCACATCTTTATATTCGGGCTTGGTGATCAAGCCGGGTATAAGGTGTTACATAACCTAAAAAAATAGTGAATGGAAAAAGTCAAAATCTAAAACTGTCAACACCACACGGCCGCGTGCCAGGCTGTGTACCAAGCCATGTGAGCCACACGGTATGGGCCAATAGGGCCATGTGGGCAACACAGCCTGGCCAATTTGGTCGTGTGGGCCACACGGGCTAGCCAATTGGAACGTGTGGGCCACACGAGAGTCTAGGCCCATTTTTTGAAATATTTCATCTATGCCCAATTTGATCTGAGATTCAATATTACCTAAGTAAGACTTGAAACTGTGGTATATGATAATATGTTTTGTATGTATTGTGTTTGAGGTATGTGACTTATACAGACCATTAAGCTTAATATTAAGTTCAAAATTAAGTTCCGAGGGTTAAATTTCATAAAGTCGGCTTGAAAGGCTCAAACGATCCAAAGAAAGTGTTCCTATATCATATTAGAGTCTTATACCTCCTAGGATTTCGCCTCAAGAAAGTTACTAAATCAATTCTAAATACTTAAACCTTTATACATGTCTATTTCTAAAGAAATCAAATTTTCATGGAAAATCCTACATAAGGCAAAGATCATACAAGCATTCTATCACTCAATATAACATACGAATAACTTAGATAAAATAAAAAATCATGCCTGCATTTGAACATACTTATGAAAAATAAGTATTTCTGAATATTCATTTACTTCAACATACCTAGCTAAAAAGATTGAAACAAACTTTGACATTTATGCGAAATATACCTTAGCCCCCTTTAAAAAGAAGCAATGTCCTCATTGCGAAACAAAGTAATGAATGAAAACTGAACACCAGGTAGGTTTGCAAGAAAAGAGTGGTCACTCATAAAGACTGCTTAAATACCAAGTCTTTCTCACAATCTAATCCTAGACATGTTCATTCCCATTACCACATCACTTTGTTTTTTCTATTGAGAGAAATTGATTTTATTTTATTCGTGCTTACTAATTTATTATGCGAAAGCAAAATACTAACTAGGAAAAAAAATAATCACCTAAAAAGGAATAAAAACTAAAGATGAGAAATTCCCTTTTTTAATTATTTAACTTATCCTCCTCATCTTCCTCATTTGATGTTTCATCCTCGCTTGCGTTCTCATCTTCCTTCCATGACTCGAAGATATAATCTAGGAACTCAGGAACAAAATTGTTAGAGATATTTTTAAAAGTATTTCTTATGGAATCATCTCTAAGTTTTGCATATTTCCACTAAGTTTGTTGTTGGTTATGCATAAATTTCATCATATCCATCATAATTGACAATTTTGATTTCTTCACAGTATTTGAAGAAGTGGGCATTGGATTAGTCAACTCCGGATCAATACTTGGCTCAACCAGCTCATTAACATTTGGCTCATCTCTTGGTTCAGAAGTTTTTGGTTCCTTTATCGGTTCAGTCTCATTAATTCTTCCTTCAATTATATCTCTTTCGATTCAGTAACTGAGTTAGCTTCAGTTTCAAACTTGTTCGATGACTCATCAATTTCTGGTTCTGTAGGCTCACTTGATTCAATTGGGTTTAGGTCATGGACATTATCCACTAACCTTTCAAAATAATAGGTTGTGATGCAACCTTGAACATATGGACCCTTCCGGTTTGCTTTTGTCTTAACTTGGGCCTTAAGCAAAGTGAACTAATCAATGATGGGAAGTGTAACACCCTTAACCCGTATCCTTCATTGGAATAGGGCTACAGAGTATTACCGTATAATCGAATCATAAAAACATACATTTCATTTGCATGCATATTGTCCCTTAACCAAGCCCTCAATACCCTAGAATACGATAGAAAAAATTCGGGATCAAATTGGAAACATTTGGAAAGTTTAAGGAAAAGTTAGAAAATTTGAATTCTAGGGGTCACACGGCCGTGTGACTCACACAGTTGAGACAGACGCCAGTGTCTTAGGCCATGTAACTTTCGAAATAGGGACACAGAACTGTGTCCTAGCCCATGTTCGTGCCCTTGTAACTCTCTGAGTTGGGTCACATGGCCAAGCCACATGCCCGTGTGCTAGGCCGTGTAACAGCCTGACTTGTATGCCTTAAAACCTACAGGAGATTGATTCACACGCCCGTGTCTCAGGTCGTGTGGACATGAAATTGGCTAAAATCAAGCCATTTCCATCACCAAATCAAGCATGTACCTAAAAGCATTTTGTACACATGATCAAGGCATCATAACATGACCAAAATCAACAAGAAATGACCAATTCACTAGTTAAAAACCATTCAACCAATATGCCATATAAGGCACTTCAAAAAAAACATACAAACTTACCTAAACATATGTAGTACCACATTTAAAACATGCACATCTAGTTAAATACTATCTTAAAACATACCATAATTGTACCATAAGTAACTAAACATTAGTATACCATTTTAATGTCCTAAAATAACCAACCAATGTGCCCTTCATAGACACCGCAATTATGTCCAAACATAAACAACTAAAACATGTCAGCATTGGTCCATTCCTAGCATAGCAACTTAATTCAATCATAAACCAAAACAAACCACAAGTGTTCACTTTCTTACCATTCTAATTATACAAAAAAAGATACCTATTTACAATCTTGATAAATACCTAATAACTTAGTTTTGTATATTGTCATATTGTACCAAAACAACCTATATAGCCACATATACATGCCACTACCTTAAGAGACACAAGAACTACCAGCATCGATAGATAGTGTGAGCCAAAAATTTGATCCGTTCAAATGTCCGCAACACCGATCTACAAAACAATCCACAAGAATGAGTAAGCTTACAGAGCTTAATAAGGACATAGTATATCATTTAACCTAAAAACAATTGAATACAACTCATATATTACTCTATTCAAAGTTATTAGAGTGTAAACAAGGCCACGTATGTGCAATTTATGGGTACCAAAGTACAAATGGGGGCATGTATGTGCAATTCAGGGTTAATTAACTATAAGCATTTCATTACATAGCTATAATGTGAAAATACAAGTAGAAATCCAATAACATATTGAAATACTATTGTCTTTCCTCGATTTAGATCCAGTTTAGATTTATCTTGATCTAAATAAATAATTATATTCAATTAAGTGTTTCAATCAGTCTCAAACATTCAATCAATCCATAATTCATATTTATACGTATTTATCCTTTAGCCTTAAACATTTTAACATTTCACAATTTAGTCCTTAAGCTCATAAACTGAATTTTAAGCATTTTATTCCACATTTTATGTTAGTCGAATTCACTAAGGACCTATATCAATTCATACAAGCCATCATTTCATAATTTCACCAAGAACTTTTACAATTTTTACAAATAAGTCTGTAAATGTCATTTTCATCAAAAATCACTTTACAAAACTTGTTTAATTATTAACAGGGACTCATAATCTACCATCAAACATCAAGAATCATGCACGAATATTCATGGAAAAACCCTAAAACTTTAAAAATTTTACAAATTGATCCCTAAGCTAGCTAGGTTAAGCTATAATGATCCCAAAAATATAAAAATCATTAAAAACGAAATAAAATTGCACTTACATGCTAAGGGAAAGCTTGACCGAATGAAGAACCCTAAACTGGTGTTTCTCTCCTACGAAATTCGGTGGAAGAAGACTTGAGAAAGATAAATGAATTTTAAGACTTGAAAAAGATGAATGAATTTTAGGTTTTGTTAATTTTTAACCTTTATTTACCTAATTACCAAAATAACCTTTAAAAACTTTAATAATTTCAACAAAACCAACCCATGAATATCCACTAACCACTCAAATGGTCTAATTACCATTTAATTCCACTTACTTTAGAATTTCATAACTATTTGATACCTTTTACTAATAAAACTCTACTTTTGCACCTTTTACGATTTAGTCTTTTTTACGTAATTAAACATGAAAACGTCAAAGAGGTTCAGGTATTGCGCTTTCATAGCTTCTTTTAGTTCCCAGGTATCCTCTTCTATTTCATGACATTGCCAGAGAACTTTGGCTAAAGCTATACTTTTATTTCTCAATTCTTTAACCTCTTGAGCTAGAATTCTGATCGGTTATTCCCTGTAAGTCATGTCTATTTGTATCTCAACATCAACAAGTGAAATCACATGTGAAGGATTTGGTCGATATCATCGTAACATCGATATGTGAAATACATTGTAAATCTTTTCTAACTCTGACGGCAAAGCTAATCTGTAAGCTACTGGCCCAATCCTCTCAATGATCTCGTATGGCTCGATAAATCACGGACTAAGATTTCCTTTACAGCCAAATCGCAGAACTTTATTCCAAGGTGACACTTTGAGAAATACCTTGTCGTCGACTTCAAATTCAATAACTTTCCTTTTCTTTGATTTCCCGTATCAAATCAAGACCGAATAATTTTTTCTAAGTGAACTTAGTCCAGTATAACGAAGTTTGACACTTTCGACCATACAAAGCATCATACGGTGCCATCTTAATGCTTGATTAATAATTGTTATTATATGCAAATTCAACTAACGATAGAAATCTCTCCCAAATATCTTTGAACTCCAAAACATAGCATCAAAACATATCTTTGAGTATTTGAATTACTAGCTCAGATTAACCATTGGTGTGTGGATGAAATGCTGTGCTAAAATGTAGTCGTGTACCTAGAGCTTCATGTAACTTGTTCCAAAATCGAGATGCAAACCGTGGATCTCTATAAAAAAGAATAGAAAGTGGCACACTGTGCAACCGAATGATCTCAGCAACATACAACTCTTCTAATCTCTCTAGTGAATAATCCATATGCGCTGGAATGAAATGTGCAGATTTTGTCAAATGATCAACAATGACCCACACAGCATCTTTCTTCCTCGAAGATAGAGGCAATCTTTATACAAAATCCATCATGACACGGTCCAATTTCCACTCTATAATCATCACAGTTTGTTATAAACCAGAAGATAGCTGATGTTTGACTTTAACTTGCTAATAAACCAAAAATTTCAACATGAATTCTAAAATCTCTAATTTCATACCTAGCCACCAGTACATCTGTTTCAAATTGTTGTACATTTAATTACTACTAGGATGAACCAACAAGCTATTACTGTGTGCTTCTTGTAAAATTTGCTGAATGAGATCAGACTCTCTCGAAACACAAATTATGCCTTTAAAGTACAAACTATCATTTGAACCCACATGAAAATCTAAGTCAGGTGTCATTTCAACATGTTTTCGTTTAGCTAATAAAACATCATCACATTTCTGAGCTTCACAAATTTGTTGCAGAAATGTTAGTTTAGCTTTTGATTAAGCTAAAATTGAACCATCACCATTCAATGTTAGTGGTGTGTTCAAAGCTCACAAACTGCATAAAGATTTTCTACTCAATGCATCAGTAACAACATTAGCCTTTCCCGAATGATAATCAATCATCAAATCATAATCTTTCAAAAACTCGAGCCATCTACACTGTCTCAGATTCAAATCTTTTTACGGCATCAAATTCTTCAGGCTTTTATGATCCTAAAGATATGACATTTCTCTATACAAATGGTTTCATTAAATCTTCAAAGCAAACACAATAGCTGCAAGCTCTAAATCGTGAGTCGAATAATTCTTTTCGTGCGGTTTTAACTTTCTAGAAGCATATGCTATCACTTTGCTTTCTTGCATCAAAACACCGCCTAAACCATTAAATAAAACATCGCTTTAAACTACAAATTCTTTACCAGACCAACACAGGTGCTTCGGTTAACAAATCTTTCAACTGATTAAAACTTTGCTGACATTTTTCTGACCATTCAAATTTAACTTCTTTTTGCAACAGCTTCATCAACGGTACATCAATCATCAAGAATCCCTTGACAAATCTTCTGTAATATCTAGCTAAACCCATAAAAATTTTGAATTTAGATACGTTTACCAGAGGCTTCCAATCCACCACAGCTAAAATTTTGTTCAGATCAACTCTAATGCCACCACCGATACCACATGTCCCAAAAATCTGACTTCTCTGAGCCAGAACTCACACTTGCTGAACAAAGTGAATAGTTATTTTTCGCGTAAGGTTTGCAAAACAATTCTCAAATGTTGGGCATGCTCTGTCTCATCTCATGAATAGATCAGAATGTCATCAACGAACACAACAATAAATTTGTCTAAATATGATATGTATATTCTATTAAAAAAATCCATAAATACAATAGGTGCATTAGTCAAACCAAATGGCATCCCAAAAAATACATAATGTCCATACCTGGTTTTGAACATAGTTTTCAGCACATCTGAGTCTTTAACTTGTAACTGATAATAACTAGAATAAAGATCGATCTCTGAGAATACCGTCGTACCTTTCAACTGGTCAAACAGATCATCAATAAGTGGAAATGGATACTTGTTCTTGATCGTCACCTTGTTGAGTTGTCAATAATCGATACATAATCGCATAAATATGTCTTTTTTCTTAACAAAAACATAAGAGCATCGCAATGAGAAAAACTAGGCCGAGCAAAGCCCCTATCTATCAACTCTTGCAACTATGCTTTCAATTCCTTCAATTCTATAGGTGTCATTCTGTACGGAGCTACCGATATCGGTGATGTTCCTAACACCAATTCAATAGAAAACTCCACCTCTCGAGTCAGTGGTAATCCTGGTAATTCCTCTAGAAACACATCCAGAAACTCACACACAATCAGAATTGATTTTAATTTCAATTATAAAACCCTGGAATCAACTATATAAGCGAGATATGCTTCACAACCCTTTTTAACATATTTATGTGTCGTCATAACTGAGATTATATTAGATGTACCATCCAATCTATCTAACTCAATTCTAATTCGTTTACCATCCTAACATTTTAACACAATATGTTTTCTTCTACGATTAACAATAGCATCATGCAGAGTTAACCAGTCCATACCCAGAATCACATCAACCTCATCAAATGGTAACAACATCAAAGTAGCAGGGAAATCTTAACCCCTAATTTTCAGTGGACATGATCTACATAATTGATTAACTAAAACACACTGACCTAGGGGATTTGTAACTTTGATAGTATATTCAATGAATTCAATAGGTATTTTCTTTTTGTCTATTAATGTAGTGCATATATACAAATGAGTTGGTCCAGCATCAATCAAGGCATGTACATTAATATTAAAACGATAAAAAGTACTCGCAACAACACCTGGAGTAGTAGCTTCCTTTCGAGCTTGGATTGCATAGACCTTAGTTGGCGTTTTTGCTTCAAACCGTTCACTTATCTCATAGTTCTTTCCTCGACCATGAGTATTCTTTCTAGCATTTCCAGATCGTCTACCTCTCTGAGAAGTTGCTTCAGGTTTGTTTCATTGGTTATCGAAATCATTTTGCTTCTTCAAACAATTATGAATAAAATGGTCAATAGACCTACAATGGAAACAAGCTCCCTATTTTGATCGACACTTACCAAATTGTCTTTTATTCCAATCATCACATACAGGAACTGTTCTCTCAACATTTCTTACACTTCCAACACTAGCTGCTAAAGAATTAACTGACAGTAAATTCCTTTGCCTTGATTTCTCTCTACAAAAAAACTCTGAAGGAGCAGCTAATCGACTTGTGTCATCTCTAATTTTCTTTGATGGAGCCATTTGAGCAGGCTTGAATGACCCTCTTTTGTTATAGTCTCAAAATTTTGAATCTGGCTGTTGTTTGCTTTTACAAATTTCTTTAACTTTCTAAGCTTGCTCTAATAGTTTTACAAATTCTCATAACTTCAATGCTACTACAGCCATGCAGATATCATCATTCAACCCATCTTCAAATCTAATACACATTTCCTTCTCGTTTGATACGACGTTATAAGCATACTTGATTGACTGTACAAACTCACATTCATACTCAACTACAGTCTGAT
The DNA here is from genome assembly GCA_013677275.1 of Gossypium schwendimanii. Lineage (NCBI taxonomy): Eukaryota > Viridiplantae > Streptophyta > Magnoliopsida > Malvales > Malvaceae > Gossypium > Gossypium schwendimanii. The sequence goes on from CM025257.1 coordinate 20,171,858, forward strand.
TTTCTTATTTTAACTTAAGAAACTCTTTCTTTTTCTGGTCAATGAACCGCCGACTAACATACTTTTTCTTAAATTTATTCTAGAAGAAGTCCTAATTATCACAATCATTCGAGTTCATCATTCTTAAAGTATCCCACCATAGATATGCCTCATCTTTTAGTAAGGATACCGCACACCTCAAACAATCTTCAGGGGTGCACAACATTTCTGCAAAAACTCTCTTTGTATTCATTAGCTAATACTCAGTTTTTGAAGGATCATCATCTATTGTACCTCTAAATTTTTTCGTTCCACATTTCTAAATTTTGTCAACTAATACCCGGGTAATCATCACAGATACATTTCTAAATTCAAGGGTGTCGGAGGAGGCATAACAGGGTGTACAGATGGCGGAGTCGCAAGATTTTCTTACTTGAACTCATTGCACCATTCGTTCATCATTCCAAGAAATACATTTTTCATCTCATCACCAACAGAATGCGAAATAGACACATTATTACTTACTTCGGGATTCGAAGCTTGAACATTACATTTAGCTTTATTAACTATTGCTTAGTTCCATTTAGCTGACATCTTGAATCTATAAGAAAGTACAATGTTAGAACGGATCAAAAGCATCACACTATCACAGGGTATATGTTGTAACAACCCATTTTTAGTGAATTAGAATAGTGGTTTTGAGGCCACAAATTTGATTTGAGAATATTTATTTTCTTATTATTTTAATGTCTACGGTATGTTAGTAGTATCGTATAAAAAAATTTTTAAGAAATTTTATCATTTGCATGCTTAATTGGGTAAAAAGAACTAAATTGAAAAAGGTGCAAAACTTGAGTTCTGTAAGCTAAAAGGATCTAATAGTTATGATATTAAATGGTTAGAGGGTTTATGTTGTAATGAGACCATTGATATTCTGAGTGGACTTTTATAGACATTATATATGTGTTTTTAAAGGTTATTAATTAAAGTTAATTTTGTAATTTAATATTTAAAGGTTAATAAAATAGTTAAATCAAAGTTATCATCTTTGTTCTTTCTTCCCTACCACCGAAATTAACCTAAAGGAAAGCCATTTTTGAAGCTTGATGTTTTAGCCATAGTCCATTCTTGCAAGTAATTGTGTTTTCGTCTCGTTTTTAATTATTTCTATGTTTTTAGAGTTGTTGTAGCTTAATCTAGCTAGCCCAGGGACTAATTTGCAAAACTGTTAAAATATTATGATTTTTCCATGAATTTATTCATGTTAAAAGATTAGAATCTCAAGCAATAACTACCAATGATTGACAAATAAAGCAGTTTTAGGAAGACATATAGTTAGAGTGCACGAAGTGGACACACTGACTTCACACTCTGCTCAAGTATCTTCTATTTCCTCTATATTAAAATATTTTACCACTAATGATTTAAATAATTTTACAACTCAATCACCAAGTGAATATGATGTAGTTTCCTGCTTATACTATGGGGATGGTCATTCTTTCGAGAATTGTCTTTCAAATCTCGAATCAATGTACTATATAAGGAACCAGTATCAAAAAAGAATGGACAAGGATCGTAGTTCTATTTCTAAAATCCATAATGTTGGAACCATCCAAACTTTTCCTGGAGTAAGTAAGGAAATGGATTGAACAACAATCAAATGCAACATAGACCTAACCAAACCCAAAGGTTTAACCAACAAGCCCCAAAACCACCCCAAGCTGAATCATCGAATAGTTTGGAGGACTTGTTGAAGGCATACATGGAAAAAAATGACGCCTTGATCCAAAGTCAAGTAGAAACACTGAAAAATATAGAGAACCAAATGGGTCAATTAGCTACTGAGCTTCGTAGTAGACCATAATGAGCCTTGCTGAGCGACATAGAAAATCTGAGCAATTTGGGTAAGGAACATTACAAAGTGGTAAAGTTACAAAGTGGTAAGACTTTGGAGCCTAAGAAGGTTGCGGTTGAACATGAGCCTACTAAAAATTAGGAAAGTCAACTGACAGTTGAAGTTCTTATAACAGAAAAATTAGATGCTAAAACATCTGATGAGGTAAACCCTAAACTGGTAAATTTTAAAAAAACTAACACTTCTTTTACAGATTTACCTCTTCAGAAAAGTTGTCCATATCAGCCTTGAGTTCCATATCCTCAAAGACTTCAGCAGAACAAGTAGAAACAAGAGGTACAATTCAAGAGGTTCTTGGATGTTTTAAAGCAGCTACATATCAACATACCGTCGATAGATACTTTAGAAAAAATCCCAACTACATGAAGTTTATGACGGATTTCTTGTCCAATAAGAAATGACTTAATGAGTATGAGATTTTCGCTTTGACGAAGGAGTGTATTACGTACTTACAAAACAAACTACCTTCAAAACTGAAGGATCCTAGAAGCTTTACGATACCTTGCAACATAGGTGAATCTTACTGCGATAAAGTTTTGTGACTTAGGAGTAAGCATCCTGCTAATTCTTGCTAATTTTATTGTTTTGGATTTTGAAGCAGAAAAATAAGTTTCAATCATCTTGGGAGATCATTCCTAGCCACGAAAAGAACGTTGATAGATGTGCAAAAAAGTGAACTCACTATGCGAGTTCAAGACGATAAGGTAACGTTTAATGTTTTGAAAGTAATAAATTTTCCTGATTCATTGAAAGACTGTACAGTAATGGAGGAATTAGAAACATTAATTTCTATGGAAAGCAATTCTGAAGAAGACCCGTTTGAAAACACCTTAATGTCTGAACCATTCGAAGATGAAAAAGGTACTGAAGGTTTGGCTTTGATGGAAGCCAATCCGAGGAGTTATATTCAACCACCGTGGTTCAAACTGCTAGAGTTGGAAGTTCAAGAACTTACACAACCCAATAGGAGAACTAATAGAACATCAAGAGGGGTAATTGATTATTGTCTTAAATAAATATCAAAAGGGAATTGGTTGGACCATAGCTGACATACTAGGTATCAATCCTTCCTTCTACATGCATAAAATTATTTTAGAGGAAGGTGAAAAAGGTAAGATTGATGGACAAATGAGACTTAACCCTATCAACAAAGAAGTGGTTCGTAATGAGGTAATTAAGTGGTTAGATGTGGAAATTATTTATCCCGTCTTAGAAAGTTCTTAGGTAAGTTTGGTACAATGCGTACCAAGGAAAGGTGGGATCACGATTGTTAACAATGAGGGAAACGAGTTAATCCCAACGAGAACTATCACGGGTTGGAGAATCTGTATTGACTATATAAAGTTGAACAAAGCCACTCGTAAGGACCATTTTCCTTTACCTTTTATGGACCAAATGTTAGATTGTCTAGTAGGAAATGAATTTTATTACTTTTTATATGGATATTTGGAATACAATCAAATAGTTGTAGCCCCAGAAGACCAACATAAAAATACTTTTACCTGTCCATATGGTACATTTGCTTTTCGACGAATGCCTTTCGGCCTATGTAATGCACCTACCACATTTCAGTAATGTATGATGGCAATTTTTTACTGATATAGTTGAAAATTATGTCGAGGCTTTCATGGATGATTTTTCTATGTTTAGTAATACTTATGATATTTGTTTGAATAATTTGGCCAAGGTACTCAAAAGATGCAATGAGACTAATCTTGTCCTTAAAAGGGAGAAGTACAATTTTATGGTTAATGAGGGAATTATCTTAGGGCATAAGATTTCCAAAAATGGGATTGAAATGGATAAAGCAAAGGTAGACGTAATTGAGAGATTACCACCTTCAGTTAGTGTGAAAGCAATTCAAAGCTTCTTAGGCCATGCTTGGTTTTTATCTTAGATTTATAAAGGATTTTTTAAAAATTTCTAAACCTTTATGTATGCTTTTAAAAAAAGATGTTGATTTTGATTTTAACAAAGCATGTTTAGAAGCTTTTGAAAATTTGAAAAATCAGTTAATTTTAGCCCTAATAATTATTACAACTATTTGGAACATGTTTTTTGAGTTAATGTGTGATGCAAGCAATTTTGCTGTTGGAGCTGTGTTGGGCCAAAGGAGGAACAAAGTCTTCCGTCCTATCTACTATGCAAGCAGAACTTTGACAAGAGCCTAGATTAATTATACAATAACTTAAAAAGAACTATTTGTTATAGTTTTTGCTTTTGACAAGTTCCGTTCATATCTTATAGGTACCAAAGTTATAGTGTTTACCTACCATGCTGCCATTAAGTACTTACTCACAAAGAAATATGTTAAACAAAGCCTAATTCGATGCATACTTTTGCCCTAAGAATTTGACCATAAGATCCAAGAAAGAAAAGGTGCTGAAAATCAAGTAACCAATCATCTGTCAAGGTTGGAACAAAATGAGGTAACTTCTTCACTTGTTCCAATTAATGAGAACTTTCCTGATAAGCATATCTTCGAGGTAAGACAAATCTATGAAACACCTTGGTTTTTTTATTTTACCAATTACTTAGCATGTGGGATAATTCCTCGAGAAATGATGTACTAAAAAAGGAAGAAATTCCTTCATGATAGTCGGTACTATTTCTAGGAGGACCTATTTTTGTTTAAACAATCTACAAATAACATAATCAGGAAGTGTGTAGCTGGGAGTGAGATTGACGAAATTTTGTACCACTGTCATTTATCTTCGAGTCGGGGACACTTTGGTGGTTCACAAACAACAGCAAAGATTTTACAAGTTGGGTTCTTTTGGCTTACATTGTTCAAAAATGCTTATGCATATGTGAGAAACTGCAATAGATGCCAAAGAATCAGAATCATATAAAGAAGGAACGAGATGCCTTGGACAAATATTTTAGAGGTAGAGCTTTTCGATGTATGGGACATTGACTTTTTATACAAGTTTCCTTCTTCTTATGGAAACGAGTATATCTTGATAGTTGTGGACTATGTGTCCAAGGGGGTTGAAGCCGAAGCATACCCAACTAATGACACCTAGGTAGTCATGCAATTCCTACATAAGCAGATATTTACACAGTTTGGAACTCCTAGAGCCATAATTAACAATGAAGGTCTCACTTTGTAAATAAGTCGCTTAAGTGGTTGCTTGACAAGTACGATGTGAAGCAAAAGATTGCTACTGCCTATCACCCACAATCAAATGGGCAAGTTGAATGGGTGAATTAAGAAATCAAAGGTATACTATGGGCCTATCAAACTACTTTTAAGACGCCATTGGGGATGACTCACTATCGGTTAGTTTTTGGAAAGGCATGTCATTTACTGCTTTAATTGGAGAATAAAGCTCACTGGGCTTTGAAGCAATTGAATTTTGATCTTAAGAAAGTCGATGAGAGAAGGATGTTACAACTTGATAAGTTGGAAGAGTTGAAGTTATTTTCATGTAAGAATGCCAAAATGTGTAACGAAAAATATAAGAAATGGCATGAGAGGCATATTTAACCTTGTGAGTTCAAAAACGTTAAAAGTGTTGTAGTTTAATTCAAGGCTAAGGTTATTTCCTAGTTATTCGACATTTGGACGAATCAAATTTTTGGCTCACACTATCCTTCGATGTCGGTAGTTCTTGTGTCTCTTAAGGTAGTGGCATGTATATGTGGTTATATAGGTTGTTTTGGTATAATATGAAAATATACTAAACTAATTTATTAGGTATTTTATCAAGATTGTAAATAGGTGTCTTTTTGTTATAATTGGAATGGTATGAAAGTGAACACTTATGGTTTGTTTTGGTTTATGATTGAATTAAGTTGCTATGCTAGGAATAGATTAATGTTGACATATTTCAGTTGTTGATGTTTTGACATAATTACAGTGTCGATGAAGTGCACATTGGTTGGTTGTTTTAGGACATTAAAATGGTATGTTTATGTTTAGTTACTTATGGTCACAATTATGGTATGTTTCAATATAGTATTGAACTAGATATGCATGTTTTAAATATGGTAATACATATGTTTAGGTAAGTTTGTATGTTTCTTTTTGAGGTGCCTTATATGGTATATTGGTTGAATGGTTTTTAACTAGTGAATTGGTCATTTCCTATTGATTTCGGTCATGTTATGGTGCATTCATCATGTACAGAAAATGTTTTTAGGTACATGCTTGATTTGGTGATGGAAATGGCTTGATTTTGGCCAGTTTCATGTTCACGTGGCCTAAGACACGGGCGTGTGACTCAGTCGTTCGTGACACACGACCAAGTGACACGGCCATGTCTCCCTTGTAGGTTTTAAGGCATACAAGTCAGGCTATTACACAGCCTAGCACACGTCCTAGTACACGAGCGTGTATGGCTATTCAAGAGTTACACGGATTAGCACACAGGTGTATGGGTTGGTCATGTGACACAACTCAGAAAGTTACACGAACTGGGCCACGACCGTGTGTCCCTATTTTAAAAGTTACATGGCCTGAGACATAGGTGTTAAAAATGACACAAGTCAATCAGCTGCTCCTTCAGAGATCGTTGGTAGAGAGATACCAAGGAAGAGCAATTTCCTTTCAGTTAATTCTCCAGCGGCTAGTGTTGGAAATGAAAGAAATATTGAGAGAACCGTTCTTGTGTATGATGATTGCAATAAAAGACATTTTGGTGAGTGTCAATCAAAATCGGAAGCTTGTTTACATTGTGGGTCTACTGACCATTTTTTTGTGATTGTCTGAATAAGAAAAATGATTTCGGTAATTAGTTAAACAAACCTAAAAGAACTTCTCATTGAGGTAGACGATCTAGAAATGCTAGAAATGCTAATCCTGGTCGAGGAAAGAGCAATTAGATAAATGAACGATCTGAAGCTGGTGGGCTTATACAATCTGAGCTCGAGAGGAAGCTACTGCTCTAGATGTTATTGCGGGTACTTTTTCTCTCTTTCATATTAATGTACATGCATTAATTGATCCTGGATCAACTCATTCGTATATATACACTACATTAGTAGACAAAAAGAAAATAACTATTGAATTAACTAAATATATTGTCAAAGTTACAAATCCCCTAGGTCATTATGTTCTAGTTAATCAATTATGTAGATCATGTCCACTGAAAATTAGGGGTTACTACTTCCTCGCTAGTTTGATGTTATTGCCCTTTAATGAGTTTGATATGTTTCTAGGTATAGACTGGTTGACTCTACGTGATTCTATTATGACTTGTAGAAGAAAACATATTGTGTTAAAATGTCAAGATGGTAAACGGATCAAAATTAAGTCAGATAGATTGGATGGTACATCTAATATAATCTCATCTATGACGACACAGAAATATGTTAAAAAGGGTTGTGAAAGATATCTCACTTATATAGTTGATTTCATGGTTTCAAAATTGAAATTATAATCGATTCCAGTTGTGTGTGAGTTCTCAGATGTGTTTCTAGAGGAATTACCAGGATAACCACAAACTCGAGAGGTGGACTTTGCTATTGAATTGGTGCAAGGAACATCTCCGATATTAGTAGCTTCGTATAAAATGGCACCTATAGAATTGAAGGAATTGAAAGCATAGTTGCAAGATTTGATAGATAGGGGCTTTACTCGGCCTAGTTTTTCTCATTGGGGTGCTCTTGTGTTATTTTTTAAGAACAAGTATCCATTGCCATTTACTGATGATCTATTTCACCAGTTGAAAGGTGTGATGGTATTCTCAAAGATCAATCTTTGTTTTGGTTATTATCAATTACAAGTTAAAGACTTGGATGTGCTAAAAACTACGTTCAGAACCAGGTACGAACATTATGAGTTTCGTAGGATGCCATTTGGTTTGACTAATGCACCTGCAGTATTTATGGATTTGATGAATAGAATATTCATACCATATTTAGATAGATTTTTTGTTCATTGATGACATTCTGATCTATTCACGAGATGAGCTAGAGCATGCCCAAAATTTGAGAATCATTTTGCAAACCTTACACAAAAAACAACTATTCGCTAAGTTCAGCAAATGTGAGTTCTGGCTCCGAGAAGTTAGATTTTTGGGACATGTGGTATCAGCAGGTGGCATTAGAGTTTAGTCGAGCAAAGTTTTAGCTATGGTAGACTGGAAGCCTCCAATAAATGTATCTGAAGTCAAAATTTTTCTAGGTTTAGCCGGATATTATAGAAGATTCATTAAGGGATTCTCGATGATTGATGTACCATTGACGAAGCTATTGCAAAAAGAAGTTATATTTGAATGGTTAGAGAAATGTCAATAAAGTTTTAATCAATTGAAAGTTTTGTTAACTGAGGCACTTGTGTTGGTTCAGCCAGAGTCCGGTAAAGAATTTTTAATTTAAAGTGATGCTTCATTGAATGGTTAAGGCTATGTTTTGATGCAAGGCAGTTAAAACCGCACAAAAAGAATTATCCAACACACGGTTTAGAGCTTGCAACTATAGTGTTTGCGTTGAAGATTTGGTGACACCATTTCTACAGAGAAAAATGTCATATCTTCATGGATCATAAAAGCCTGAAGTATTTGATGTTGTAAGAAGATTTGAATCTGAGACAGTGTAGATGGCTCGAGTTATTGAACGATTATGATTTAATCATTAATTATCATCCAGGAAAGGCTAATGTTGTTGCTAATGCATTGAGTAGAAAGCTTTTTGCACTTTGCGACCTTTGAACACACGACTAATGTTGAATGCTGATGATTTGATTTTAGTTGAATTAAAAGCTAAACCTATGTTTCTGAAATAAATTTGTGAAGCTCAGAATGAAATGACACATGACTTAGATTTTCATGTGGGTTCAGCTGACAGTTTGTACTTTAAAGGCAGAATTTGTGTTCCGAGAAAGTCCGATCTCATTTAGCAAATTTTATAGGAAGCATATAGTGGTAGCTTGTTGGCTCATCCTGGTAGCAATAAAATGTACGGCGGTTTGAAATAGATGTACTAGTGGCCAAGTATGAAACTAGAGATTTCAAAATTTATGTCGAAATGTTTGGTTTGTTAGCAAGTTAAAGCTAAACATCAAGTACCTTTTAGTTTATTACAAACTGTGATGATTCCAGAATGGAACTGGGAGCATGTCACAATGGATTTAGTATTGGGATTTCCTCTATCTCTGAGGAAGAAAAATGTTGTATGGGTCATTGTTGATCGTTTGACGAAATCTACACATTCATTCCAGTGCGTACAGATTTTTCACTAGAGAGATTAGCATAGTTGTATGTTGTAAAGATCGTTCGGTTGCACGGTGTGCCACTTTCTATTATTTCTGACAAAGATCAATGGTTTATGTACCGATTCTGGAACAAGTTACATGAAGCTATAGGTACTCAACTACATTTTAGCATAGTGTTTTATTCACAGACTGATGGTTAAACTGAGCAAGTAATTCAAATACTCGAAGATATGCTTCGATGCTATGTTTTGGAGTTCGAAGGTATTTGGGAGAGATTTCTACCATTAGTTGAATTTTCTTACAATAACAGCTACCAATTGAGCATTAAGATGGCACCGTGCGAAGCTTTGTATGGTCAAAAGTGTCGAACTTAATTATACTGGACTGAGCTCATAGAGAAAAAGTTATTCGGTGTTGATTTGATACGGGAAACTAAAGAAAAGGTTAAAGTGATACGAGATAGTTTGAAAGCAGCTTCAGATCGATAGAAATCTTATGTGGATTTGAAAAGGAAAGATATTGAATTTCAAGTCAATGATAAGGTATTTCTCAAAGTATCACCTTGGAAGAAAGTTCTGTTATTTGGCCGTAAAGGAAAGCTTAATCCGCAGTTTATCGGGTCGTACGAGATCATGAGAGGATCGGGCCAGTAGCTTATAAATAAGCTTTGCTGTTAGAGTTAGGAAAGATTCACAATGTATTTCACGTATCGATATTACGATGATATTGATCAGATCCTTCACATGTGATTTCACCTGTTGATGTCCAGTGTAATGCTAGGTTTGTGCAAGTGTACACAGTCGTTAGCAAGTAATAAGTAAGTATAGAGTTATCGTCTCCAGAAGGATTGTATTTGTGCTAAGTCACTTAATTTGTAAAATTATATTAACAATTTGGTAAATAAAAACACAATATAGTTGAGAAGTGGTGATTAAAATATATTAAACTAAATGCAACGATCCCTAATGCAAATTATCCTAAGTATGCAAATTATATGAATGAAATACATTTTGGTAAAATTAAACACAATTTGCAACAATTATAACATAAATAAACTAGGACAATTACTTTTATTAAACTCAATTTGTTATCAACATGCTTAATAACATTCGAAAAAACATTCTATGGCAACTCGATCTTTCATGAGTTTGGAGACCACATTAGATCCTTTCAGAATCTTTTACTTAGTAAATATGCATTTTACTGATCCTTATTTACTAAGGGTTTCTTAGAATTTGTGTGAGGTAACAAGGACGTGTTAGGTTTGAAACAATTTAATCATATAAATCTAAAAACTATGCAAATAAGAGAACTTGGTCAGAGTTGTTATGCAACCTACAATTTAATCGGGTCAGGATCTAAATTGAGTACGCACATTTCAATTATGTGTCCATTAGTCGTCGTCTGGTCAGGATCGCTCAACTAATTTATGTGCATTTCAATCAACTATGAACGAAATACAGACTTGATTTTAATTGAACACATGATCGATTAAGGCACAAACATTATAAGCATGAATCAAATAAATATTATTTAATCAAAGCAATCAT
>CM025257.1:20206882-20227573 GCA_013677275.1 Gossypium schwendimanii
AAAAAACTCTAACCCACAACCTCCGAAATCCTCCATCCTTTTTTACCATTCAACTACTCCAAGTATTTTTATCATTAGGCATCAAGAAATTTATAAAATTTTATATATCTATGTCTAATTTGATTTATTCATTCAAAGATGGACGACTAGATTTATTCTTTGAGCTGTTAGACGCAAGAGGGTTTTTAAGAAGTTTTTATTTAATGTTTATTATTTTTATTTTGTGATTAATTATGATTAACTTGTTTTATTTCTATATTGTTAAGGATGTTGGAAGGTTTAATTTTAGAATGGATCTTCATTCTTATTTTTGATCTTTGATTTATGATTGTACAAGCACGAGTAAAACTTAATTGGTAGGGAGCTTCAACATATTTTTTTTTGAGATATGATTGTGATTATTATTTATTTGTTTTAAATCTGATCGAGTTATTGGGTTAGATTATTAAATATTGATGGATTCATTGAATTTACTAGTTAACCCTCATAGTATATTATGTTAAAATGCTTGCCTAATGTCGTAAAATATTTGAAAAAGAAATATCTTATAGTAATATTCTTTTCTTGTTGAATATTTTAAAAGCTTGGGTTTTGGTAGAAATATATTAATACAATGTTGCTATATTTGAGTACATACAGTAAATTTTATTTGAGTTATCTCAAATGTTGTTGTTTAAATATATATATTGAGTTTTTACTCAAACATAAGCTTTTATGATATTGGTTCTCTTTAAATAAAGAATACATTGAGACATTTAGAAGTTCATCTTACTAAATCAGTCGCATTCCCCGAAGTGAATGCAAGCATAAAAAATTTTAAAAGATATAATGATTGATGTGATAAGTGACATAATAATAACCATCAGAAGTGAAAATGCATAATAATTCTTCTCACCACTAGAAGTGAAAACATAGTAATAAATAAGAGAACGATGAGAGTTCTCAAAATAACCCTTCAAAGAGTAGAGATAAATTATGTTATCAATGTGATATGAAATATTATTGGTCTCATACCTGTCGTACGCCCAAATATTTTGCTCAACTCTTTTAATATTCTTTGAGGAATGAAATATATGTTTAATTGATAATTTAACAATGAATACTATCCTTACAACTAAAAAGCATTTATCTTATTTGTTATTGAAAGAAACAAATATTGATATAATATTTGGTAGTACAAAATTAGTTGAAAGCTCCAGAAGAACTAATATATCAATATTTGAAAGAACAAAAATTGTGATGGTTAATACATTATATTCTAGACAGTCTCAAAGAAATTAATAAGTTTTAAAAGATATTCACTCTAATGGATCTCATGTTGCGCTTGTGAATGAGGAAAAGATTATATTTGGTAAGAATTGATCCTTGAATGCTTAAACATTTGATTGACTATTGAATTGTTGGTTATTAAATATGTTTAAAAGGCTAGAATTGATTAAAATTGTATGTGAAGGGTTGAAAGCAAAATATTTGACTGTGAAAGGTCCACTTGAATTGTGAAATAATTTATTAGAAAGATATGATCATCGGAATATGATAATTCTATCTAAAGCTCGTCATGATTGAAAGCACTTGAAATTGTAAGATTTTAAAACTACGAGTGAGTATAATTTTGCAATATTATTAATGAGAACTTGTTAGAGAACTTTTTCAAGTTTTCATGTTTTAAATGCGTTCCTACAGTAGCAATATCGTGAAAAAGTTTTAAGATATATTCTGAATTAATATCATGTTTAGTTGTGGTTAAATAAAATAACGAGCTTTGAAAAAAAATCATAAAGCATGTCACACTAGATGTGCTCTATTTCATAAAACAAACGCAACAACTTATAATAAATTAGAAAGACATAATCTTGGACATGGACATGGTAAGTAGATATAATAATAGTAAAAAAGGGTAGCCATAATAAATTTTCTTACCACCAGAAGTATGAAGATAATAAGGAGATTAATAATATGAATGATGTTGAAATTCATATTAATAGTTTTATACTATATTTTAGCTTTAATTGTTGTGCATTTATGGTATGCTCATGCACTTTGCTTAATTTTTCACATATATTTGTGCAAAAGAAAATATTCGTTTGTACGCATTATATAAATTGATAAAAAAAAATTACAACAAATGCATGTGATTCCAGCTTTGATTTTATTATATTGATGCTAAAGTTCATTGCTTCAAAGATGAAATTCAAGAATTTATATGTTTGAAATTTATAACTACCTCCTAACTTGTTAATTTCTTGTTTTCTTCGATATAATACTAGTATATTTGTTTGCATAACATTGTCCTATATTTATTAGATTATATTTTAGCACTATCTAATTTCTACAAAGTACATAATGTATGTTACCGAAACTCATGTTAGATCATTTTTTATCTATGATATTGAATGAATTTTCTAATGAAAATTTTCTACATTTTATCTAGTTTATACTTTCTATATTAGTATGATTGAATTACATGAGATAGTAAAGTTGAAGTTTATTCGTCCAAATATTTTAATTAATTGGCATGATCGGTTAGACTATCTTGATCAATAATAATGCAACAAATAAGAATGTATATTAATATTACCTAAAGGTTCTTCATTTTAAATATTTCTTAATTGCCACTTGTTCTCAAAGAAGATGATTTATTAAAACCTCACTAGCAAAAGTTGAGATTGAATCCTTACATTTCTGAAAGAAATATAAGCTCATTTATCTAACAAGTGGATATTTTGATATGATTTTAGTAGATGCATCTACAAGTTAATCACATGTGAGTTATCAAATAGCAATTTGTTGTTTTCGAGATTACATTTTTAATGATTAGTTTAAGAACAAAACTTTCAAATTATGCAATCGAGACAATTCTTTCCAATGTTGGTGAGTTTATTAGTTAGGCTTTCAATGATTATTGTATGCTACATTATCGATGTAAGTAACTATTGCAAAAGCCTGTTGTTTATACGTATAAAATGGTTTAGCATAATTATAAATTAAATGTCTCCAGTTAGTACTTATACCATATCTTTCGAGAACAAAACTTTTGTATATGTATAATGATATGATATTCTACATGAATTGGCACTTAAACGTATCATGCCAATAAGTTATAATAAATATAACCCATTTTAGAATCTTTTGAATGTGTGATGTACGTTCAACTTGTGCCACCATAATATATATTAATTATGAGCCTCCTTTTATTATTAAATAATTTGACTGAATTGGAGATTCAAATATGACATTATTTGGTGATTACAATTTTGATTTTACAATTTTTCCAACAATAGGGGGAGAGACAAAACAGCTGAATGAAATAATTACTTGAAATAAATTATCATTATTTAGATCCTTGTAGAAAGTAATTTGAACCAGAAGTTCAAAATGATAATTCACTTTATTGCAACTTAACTGCGAAATGTATAAACTGACCTAATGAAAATATCCAACTATTATATATCAACTTATGTTTTAAAGTCCCAGTAGGACAACCTGTGAGAATAAATGAAAGTATTGCATGCCTAAAATATGGTATATTGATTGGTTTCAAAGATGGAATTTTTCATAAAAGAAAATAATAAATATAGATGGTCATATGGTGAAGACAGTGCTCTAGGAAAGACTTAAGACATAACTAATTATTAAAACTCCAAAATAGATTTAGGTACTTGAAATTGAATATGGAAATAGCAAAAATAAAGAGATCTTGATAAATTATGTCAATATGAGAAAATGATGATCCAAAAAATAAAAAGTTGTCGACAACTACTTTGCATGCAATATTATTGTTAAAATAATGAAAGAAAAGGATCTTGAAAAAATTTATTGAGAATTATAAAAATGGACAAGGCTGGCCAAAATGAAAAGACACAATTCAAGTAGAATTTAAATTCGTAAAGTTTCTGGACCAATAGTTCAAATATCTAAAGGTAGAAATCTAGTTGGGTACAAAAGAGCAGTTTTGTGACAAAAAATAAGAAATATAAAGTTATTCACAAAGTCCTAGAATTGATCATGAAAGGTATAATGCTCTTTTGTGGTGGAGGCAATAACCTTTAGATGTCTTATTAGTGTAATAACTCAAATTTCAGTGATGTCGAAAAATGCAGTTTCGAAAACTCATCTCCATAAACTGAGTCCGTAAGAATGAAAAATAAAGATTTAGGAAGTTAGTATGAAAATATATTGAAGTTCGATTAAGTAATTTAACCGAGAAAATGGTTAATTAAAGCTTATGGACTAAATTGTAAAAATCTAATCGCTATTGAATTTTAATTTAGAAAAAGCTTGGGGGACTTATATAACAATTATCCAAAGGGAAAATTAGTTATTTAACCATTATTTAACATCATTTAATGATGGTGATTTTCACTAAAGATTTATTTATGATTAAATTATTCTTAATAATGTATAATTAACTAATTAAGATTGATTAATTAAATTAAAATAAGGTTAATCTTAGTATAAATGTTAAGAAAAGTGGAGAATTGTTATCTTCTCCATTTTATCCACCGTCTACTATCGTTAAGAAAAGAAAGAAAGCTCCAAAATCATTTTTACATTTGACCACATATTCAAGTAAGTCCTTAAGCTATTTTTCTTTTATTTTATGGAATTTGAATCATGGGAGCTTGATTTAGCTAGCCCATGCATCAATTTTTTCAATTGTTAAGTTTTTAGCAAGTTACCATTATAGAGAAATTGATTATATATACTTGAATTTGGTAGTTAAATAAGCTTAGATCATGATAAGGACTAAATTGTAAAGCTAATTAAACTTGTTGGATAAGTTTGTAACATTAGGAACTAAATAGAATGAGCTTAGATCATGCTTTTATTTAGTTTTCATTTTTGGATTTAATAAATGAAATGTTGTGTTTTTACTACTTTCGAGATTCGAAATAGCCAAACGTGTCATCAAGGACCTAATGGTTGGTTGAATGTTATAGGGAGCCTTGGAGGCCCGAATGTGAGCAAAAACATCACCTAGAAGAAGTTTATCGCAATATTCAAGCTTGGAATTCGTGATACCTTAGACAATGCTAAATTGAAGAAGATTGAGGCCCTTCATAATGGTAATCATGATATCCAAGCATGAATATTGCAATATCCAACTCCCAAGGAATCCTCCAAGTCAGGACTGACGAGGATATTGTGATATCAGACTAATGGGTATCACGATATCCTTAACGAGGCAGACAAAAAAAATAACTGTAAATGAAGTCCTTGTCTAACATGTTCCCCAACCAAAATTAGACATCCAAGGGAAATTTGGTCCAAAATTTTGGGTTATAATAAGATATTAAACGTCACTTTTGGCTAAGAACAAAGGTAGTATAGTGTAGAGAGAGCTTTTAGTTTTTTGATTTTTTTCATCTTGTTGTTTAGGTTTAGGATAGTTTTCTTCTCCTTAGCTTAGGGTTTACTTTTCTTGCACATTTTCTTGTTTTTCTTAGTGTTAATGGTAGTTAGTTAATATAGTTATCAATGTAGCTAGGTTTATTTGTTAGTTTAGTACTTTGAACTTCTTGTATTTTAAGTTTAATCATTAGCATTAATATAACTCACTTTCCTTTTAGTTTTATCATTAAGAGTCTGACCTTTAAATGTTTTTGTTTATTTCCTTTTCTACCATATTCTTTAATTTCAAGCTTTTTCAACAAAAATCGTAGCTTTTCTCATTTTTCTTGCATTTACTATAATAGCCCATTTTCTAGTGATATCGAAAATGACAATTTTAAAACCCTATATTCTGATGATTGAGTCACAAATGTTATTATTTAATATTTACAAGTTTATATTAGGGTTATATTATTTTTTGGTCCTATAATTTTATTGAAGGAATAATTAATTAATGTATAAGGACTAAATCGTAAAAATTGTAAAGTTAATCGCTATTGAATTTTATTTGATAAAATGGCTTATTAGATAATTTTATAAGGTTTAGAAATGCAATTAGACCCTTATGAGTCTTAATGGTCGGTTGGTGGACTTATTATTGATAATTATGATTAATTATAAGTTAAGTTAAAAATAATGATAATACATAAAACATAAAACATAAAAACATAACCATCATCTTCATTTTTCTTTTCTTCCCCAATCGAGCTAAAACTTTATTTTTTTGGTCAAGCTTTCTTCCTCTTGTATGGTATGTAAACTAAGCTCGTTTTTCGTAAATTGTATGTTTTTAAGATCCCAATAGCTTAATTTAGCTAGCCTAGGGACTATTTTGCGAAACTATTAAAGTTTATAAAATTTTTAATTGATGTACTCTTGAAGCTTTTGTGGTTATTTGGTTAGATTTGAAGCTTAAATATGTTAAAGGACTAGTTTGTAAAGAAAAAGTTGCTAGTATCAAACACAGGGACTAAAATGTAATAAATTTGAAAAAGGCATGGAAATTCTATAAATATAGGTTTTAATGAACTTTAGAAGGATATAATTGAGATAGATTTCAAAATTGAAGCTCAAATTTGAAAGTTATGGCATTTTTGGTTTTAGGGGCTAAATTGAAATAAATGCAAAACTTGAGAAATTATTACATAGATGAAATTCAACTATCACATAACAATATTTTGTTCTTAAATGATGTTTGAAATAGATAGTTGAGTTGAATTATGGTTTAAATTGAGATTTACAACAATCAGAGGATATATGAGAAAAAGGGAAAAGTGCTAAGTAGTCTTTGACACTTAAATCGTTGCTATTTGTCAGGTAAGTTGATATGATATAAATAAGTTTAAGTTGTTGTTAAGTTATGTTTAAATGTTTATATATGTCTATTGAAATTTTGGATAGTTTATGAATTAGTATACAAGTTGGAATTGGACTTAATCGTAATGAAATCGTACTGAATTGAAGTGTTGACATAATCCCGATGAACATAGTAAAAGTCTCGTACATGAGGTTACAGGTTGATTTCTGATGTAACAACTCATTTTTCAGTGGTGTTAGAAATAGTGATTTCGGAACCACAATTTCGATGTGTGAGTCCGTAAATATTATTTATTTAATATTTATGAGGTCATTATAGTGTCATATCAGAATTTGGTCCAGTAATTTTGATGTTTAGATAGGTAATTAAAGAAAAATGATTAAATCATAAAAGTTGCAAAAGTAAATTGTTATTATAGATTTTGTGCAAACCGGTTATGAAAGTATAAGTGAATGATTTTAAATGGCAATTAGACCATTGTTAATGTTAATATACGGTTGAACATTAATCTTTAGTATATATTTATATGTTATATATTTTAGTTTAATTATTAAAGCTTGTTGCAAGATGACCGTTCATTCAAAGTTGCGAACATTTCAACTTTGGTGGACTAAAAAATATGAACAGGATTTAAAGATGTTGCTTGCAAGTCAAGTTAAACAAAATATATTGTCTTTCTGGAAGATTTAGTATTTATTAATATAATATATGTAGCATTTATATTTGACATTTATTAGTATAAAAATCTTTTTTATTTCTTTTCATACTTAGGAGTTTTTTTGGTTATAAATACCCTTGTTACATTGTTAAATATAGATAAGTAAAAACAATAAAAACCTTAGCAAACAATTTTGTTGCTAAATTTCTCGTTTCTTCTCTATAATTCTTTCTTCTTTAGTATCAAAATTCTAATAATTGGTATCAGAGCTATCTTCTTAAGGGTCTTAATTGTTCGTTTTGAATTACACATGGTTTCCGAGAGTTTTTCACCACATTCACCGTTGGTGTTCAAGGGTGAAATTTATCATATATGGGTTGTCAAGATGAAGACTTACTTGCAAGCTTATGACTTGTGAGAGGTTGTGAATGCTGATGTCGAGTTAGCACTACTGAGGGACAATGCTACAATCGCTCAAATTAAACACCATAGTGACGAGCGACCTAAAAGATACAAGGTAATGTCCTGTATATAGAATGACATCTCAAATGTCATATTCACATGTATTATGGCTTGTGAGACTCCAAAAGAAGCTTGGGATAAGCTAAAGGAGGATTTTCAAGGTTCTGGTAAGACCATACAACAACTTATTATTCTCAGAGAAGTTTTTGAGAATTTGAAGATGAATGAGGCTGAAATAGTGAAGTAGTACGTAGACAAGATTATAGAAGTTGTAAATAACATTAGGTTACTTGGGGAAGAGTTCGTAGATAGCAAGGTCATTGAGAAGGTCATAACAACGCTTCTTAAGAGGTATGAATCACAAATTTCCTCACTCGAAGACTCAAAAGATCTCTCAGTGATCTCTCTTTCAGAATTGATAAATTCCTTATATGCTCAAGAACAAAAAAGAGCATTAAGGCATAAGGAGCACGTAGAAGAAGAAGCTTTGCGAGCCCTAAGTATTGAAGGTGCGAACCCCTAGAAACATAAGGGAAAGAAAGGTTGGTCAGAGAAGAAGGAGAAGACAATGCAAGATGGTGGAAATTGTAAGAAAAACACTCACCCTGAGAAATATTGTTGGTACAGACAAGATATTAAGTGTAAATCATGCAAGTAGTTAGGCCACATGGAGAAGGTATGCAAGAACAAAGGGCAATCCCCTCAATAGAATGTATAGGCTCAGGCAGCTGAGGAAGATCGTATTCAAGAGGAGCGAGTGTTTGCAGCCACAAGTTTTACATCAAAGAACAAAGTCGTGAGAGGTTGGTTGATCGATAGTAGATGCACCAAACATATGATCTCAGATGAAAGAATCATTAGAAAGATTAAAAGTTGCAATCTTAAAGTGAGGATTCGTAACGACGAAATTTTAGAAGCTAAGGGTAAGGGCGAAGTTGTGATTAATTCGTTATCAGGTACTAAAGTAATTTCTAATGTTCTCTTTATACTTGCGATAGATCAGAATCTTTTTAGCATTGGTCAACTGCTTGAGAAAAACTACAATGTAGTTTTTAATAATCATGGCTGCATAATATTTGATTCATTGGGACATGAAGTTGTAACAGTTTCAATGAAAAATAAAAGTTTTATGTTAGACTAGAATTTGGCAAACTCAAAGGGCTATACCAGTACAGTTGATGATGCAAACCTTTGGCACAAAAGACTGGGACATGCGAACTATGAGTCTATTAGTCGAATATGTGAAGCAGGTTTAGTTAAAGAAACAATAAGTGTAAAGAAGAAAAGTGGTATCTGGTAAGTCCTCCAACTTGGAAAGCAGGCGAGGTTACCATTCCCAGCAAACAAAGCTTAGCTAGCTCAAGAAAAGCTATAGTTGGTGCACTCTAATGTATGCAGACCCATGAAAACACCCTTATTGAATGGGTGTAAATATTTTGTCTTATTCATTCACGACTATACCAAGTGTTGCTAGGTACATATTTTGAAACAAAAATCTGATGTACCCGAAATATTTTGTAAGTTTAAAATACTGGTTGAAATCAAGACTGATTGCAAATTGAAGAAAGTTAGGTCTGATAATGGAACTGAGTACACTTTAGATAAATTCCAAAGCTACTGTGAAGGAGCAGGAATCCATCACCAACTAACAAACATCTACACTCCACAGTAGAATGGAGTGTCCGAGAGAAAGAATAGGACAATAATGGACATGGTGAGGTGTCTATTGTGTGAAAGCAAGCTGCCAAAAGAATTTTAGGCTGAGGCAGTGAACACATCAGTTTATTTGCTAAACAGATTACCAACCAAGGCTGTCGAAGGAAACACTCCTTTCGAAGCTTGGTTTGGAAACAAACCTTCTATTTCTCACTTTAAATTTTTTGGATGCGTATATTTTATTCATGTTCCACAGGTGAAAAGGAGCAAGTTAGAAAGGATGTCGTAGTCAGGTATCTTCCTTGTACAGCAGCAATAGGAAGGGTTATATAATTTATTGTCCTTCTTTTAAGAAAATTTTGGCGAGCAAAAATGCTATGTTTGATGAAAGTAAAGCATGGAATGGGGATGCGACTGAGGCTAAACAAAGATTGGGAGAACTGGATTCACAAAACTATTATGATGATGATGAGCTGAGGTCATAGTCTAGTGATGAGCTAATTGAAGCAGACTTCGACGACAGTCTAGTAAGGGGCACGCGATCCATTGATAAGACCTATCAGAGAGCTGACATAGCACTGATTGAACCTGCGAGCTTTGAAAAGGCTAAATCTATATAATGGTGGAAATAAGTCATGCGAGAGGAAATGAACATGATTCATAAGAACCAAACATTGGAGCTTGTTGACAAACCCTTGCACAAAAAGGTAATTGGCGTCCAGTGGGTGTTCAAAACCAAATTAAATGTTGATGGTTCACTTAACAAGCTGAAGATGAGGTTGGTTGTGAAAGGTTTTAGTCAATAGTATAGCATTGATTACTATGAGACTTTTGCACCAGTAGCAAGGCTGGTCACGATCAGATTATTATTAGCCTTACAGCACATATAGATTGGAAAATTCATCAGCTAGAAGTTAAATTAGCCTTTTTGAATGGCTATTTGCAGGAAGAAATCTATGTGGAGCAACCTTCTTGGTTTGTAGTTAAAGGAAAAGAGGAAAAGGTATATACGCTTAAAAAAGCCTTATACCATTTGAAACAGGGTCCGCGAGCTTGGTATGCTAGAATAGATAAGCACTTCGCAAGCTTAGGATTTGAAAAGAGTCCTAGCAAGCCTACCCTATATATGAAGAAAACTGGCAAACTTACTTTGCTAATTGCTTTACTATATGTAGATGATCTACTTGTGATTGGAAGCAGCGAAGTTTTAGTAAAGGAGTTTACAAAAAAAATGGAGAACATGTTCGAAATGTCAAATCTTGGGGAAATGAGATATTTCCTTGGGATACAAGTTCGACAAGTTTAAGAAGGAATTTTCATAAGTCAACAAGGCTTCACATTGAATATTTTGAAAAGGTTCTGCATGGCAAAGTGTAAACCAATCGAAATGCCTATTGCACTTGGAGTAAAACTCTGCAGTAGTGAAAAATTTCAGAAAGTTGATGAGAAGAACTATCGAAGCCTTGTGGGTTGTTTGTTGTATTTAACAGTAACACGACCAGATATTATGTTCGTAGTTGGCTTGTTGACAAGATTTATACATTGCCGTGGTACTTATCATTTCAAAGCAACGAAGAGGGTGTTGAGATACGTCAAAGGAACAATTGATTTTGGTGTTTGGTTCGCAATGGTAAACACTGCAATGGCAAACTCCTTAAAACTTATTGGGTACATTGACAATGACTAGTTTGGATTAGTGGATGATATGTGAAGTACCTTTAGATATTTCTTCTCACTAGGATTTGGGGTATTCTTTTGGAGTTTGAAGAAGCAATCAACAGTTGTTCAATCCACAGCTAAGATTGAGTATGTAGTTGCAGCAACAATAGTTAATCAAGTAATTTGGTTGAGAAAAATTTTGTTTGATTTGAATCATGTACAGGTTGAAGCAACTCAATTTTTTTTGTGATAACTAGTCTACCATAGCAAATGCAAAGAACCCGGTCTTTTATGGAAAGACAAAGCATTTTAAAATCAAGTATTACTTTGTAAGAGAAGTCGAATAGAGCAAAGAAGTGACTCTATTCCATTGCAGTATTGAGGATCAACTTGCAAACATCCTGACCAAACCACTTGGAAAGTTGAGGTTTGAAGAGTTGAGGGATAAAATTGGTGTTCACGTCATGAAGGCCAATGAGGAGTGTTGCGAGATGACCGTTCATGCAAAGTAGGTGAACACTTCAACTTTGGTGGACTAAAAAATATGAACAGGATTTAAAGAGATTGCTTGCAAGTCAAGTTAAACAAAATATATTTTCTTTCTAGAAGATTTAGTATTTATTAGTATAATATATTTAGCATTTATATTTGACATTTATTAGTATAAAAATATTTGTTATTTTTTTCCATATTTAGGATTTTTTCTTATTATAAATACCCTTGTTACATTGTTCAAAATAGATGAGTAAAAAAAATAAAAACCTTAGCAAACAATTTTGTTGCTAAATTTCTCGTTTCTTCTTTACAATTATTTCTTCCTTAGTATCGATTCCAACAAAGCTATTATAATAATAAAACATAAAGAAAACCACCATAATTTTTTTCATTTATTGTTTTTTTCAACCGAAAACTCCATTGTTGTTTAAGGGAAGTTTGACCAAGCTATTTCTCCTTACATGTAAGTCAATTTTTTACCCATTTTTCACGAATTTGATGTTTTTGAGATCATTGTAACATAATCTAGCTAGCCCAGGGACCAATTTGAAATATTTTCAAAGTTCTAAAAACTTTCCATTGATATTCTTGAAGCTTTTTAGTTGTTAATGTTTGGTTTGAAGCTTGATGATGAGTTTGAACTAATTTATTAAGTGATTTTGTATAGTTTTAAGTTGAGAGACTAAAATTAAAATTTTGAAATTTGCTTGAATTTTCTGTAAATTTGGTTAATTGAGGGTTGTATATAGATGTTAATGAATTCAACATATTAGTCCAGGGATTAATTTTGAAAATAAGCTTGTTTCGATTTTAGAGACTAAATCGAATAACATGTAAAAGTTAAGGGCAATTGTGAAAAATATTGATTAAGAAGTCATATGCATTAAATTGAATTATTTTAAAGTATTTGGGCCTGATAATTGAAATAAAATTACTTTATAGATCAAGAAGAGGTAAAAAATCGTGGAAAAGAGAAAGTTGTTGATTAGTCATTAACATTACAATTTTTGTTGTTTAGCTTTGGTAAGTTCATACGATTTAGTTTACTATAATTTGAAATGTTATATTGATTTGTGAGTTGTGGTTGTTGGATTTTTTTAGGTATAATTGAATTGTTATAAATTGTTATGAGGTGAGAAAGTATTTGACTCGAATAGTGTTAATACGATGATATGTATTAAGCTCGGATGAACATAGGATAGGATACAATTGGCATGCTAATAGGTTATTTTGCGCGCTGTACGGGACTGACTTGTGGTGTGATGATGATTCTTGACTTGTTATTACATTGGGTATACCGTAATCCATCATTTGTTATGGATTATCGAATTATATTTACAGTGATTCTGGCGTGTTACTAGGGGCGGATGTAATGCCTATGGGTTTGGCACTTGGTGCCCAAGCGTGTTTCTGGAGGGATGTGTAACACTCTATACCCAGCCTGATCGCCAATCCTGAATACGGAATGACACACCACCATCTCATGTCATATACAACGAGTGAAAGTTCATTCTAAAAGAAACGTCTTCCATATGATCATTCGTATATGTTTTAAGTCAACAATATTTGTTAGTTACCAAAGTTACATGCTAACCATTCGTCAAATAGTCATATAATAATACTTAAACATGCGTAAGGTCCATTTGACAAAATTTCCAAAACTTGCCCGTAGGCATCGATATAGACACCTAATTATCGATATTTTCTCCTAGGTGGTATCATACCACTTGGAAAAACGATACCAAACTTGCATTCTGTTTCTCGACTAAAATCCCAAAGTCTCAAAAATTATCGATATTTGTCATGAAATATTGATATTTTAACCCCGAGCATCGATACTCGAGCAAAGGTATCGATACAAAGTCTCTAATCTGACTTCTTGCACTTTTCAAAACTCAAAGGTATTGGTTTTACAATACGAATATCAGTACCCCTACTCCAGACCTTAAAAAATGCAACATACGTAAGCAAATAATCAATTCTCATTTAGTTTCTAAACATCATGCATCATGTATTTAGACAAATAATTATCTAATGGCTAAAATTTGACAGTTCAAAACATCAAAAACGTGTCTAAGCTAGAAACACCATGCCATCATCAATGTTTATAAGCATAATCGTAACTCTTAAACCTTATAAACAAAAGCTATAACTAGCAAAATGTCTAGAAAATAACATGTCCATAAACAAGTCTATCACATTGTCTTTTTCCCAAAATGTAAATAAATAAAGAACACTTACAGAATAACACAAAACTGCTTAGATCACCTACCAGAAACCACACCACTCATACCGGCACATAACTAATTTGCAATGGGTAAAGAGGGAGTGGGTGAGCTTAACAAGCTCAATGGATGATCAGAATAACCACATCGCAAACAAATCATCATGCATCCTCAAAACAACCATTTATAAGTACAATTACAATAGTCATATTTCTAGTGTCGTAGAGTATCTAACCATGCTTTATCTACTGGTTCTTCTACATAGCATTTACTTATTCATGCAAACATATATCATGTAACACACATATTTAATCAAGCATATATCATAGTTCTCTCAAATCACATATAATGATAAATTGGCAATATAACACATACTCCACTAAGAATAAAACATGTTCCACATAGTTCCATATAATATGATAGATTGAAACTTGAGTTATGGAACATATAGTGACCTCTACCATCACACCAAACATTTACTCATATAGTCAAACATGTCCCAAGAGTGTAGCATAAAGCTAATACTCTTCTTATTTCCCCTCATATGTCTTGTGAATGGAGCTTAGCTCATATTTCCTTATCCCTCCAACATATCCTAGGGCCTCAATGCCCAAAATCATTGTACATATAGGTGAGTACTCACAATCCTATGGCATGCCAAGTATATCCAATGGTTTCAAAATCACAAGGTAAAAATATCCAAAATAAAACATATAACACTTATCGATTATCCGTGCACTATCACTACATGTTAGTATCTTTTTCAATACACTATCATTGTCATATAACATGTATATCATATGTACATTGACACCTTTCACGACAGTTACCATATCTACATATCACATATTTGAGTTTCTCATCACCATGCACAATTTCATAATCATATAAGCACAAAACCACACCAAATATAGATACAAGAAAATTACGCTCGGAACTTAGAGTATGGGTTAGGCTACTACTAAATTCCAAAATGACACATAAGTTGTGTCTCCTAGCAGTTATTCCCAACACTCACCATTATCCTTTCGCTGAGAAGTTGAAAGCTCAAACTAGATCTTCCTTTAACTTGTAAAAGGCTCAAATGAATTCGAGGCTTTACACATAATAAAAGTACTAAATTCATAGTTAGATAGTAGCCAAGGACTCACTTAAACCAACTAGAACATCAACCTATTCTAAGTTCTCATGTAACAAAAATTTAACATAACAAACTTAGAATGCTCATAACTCGGTCTACACTTACCCTTTTCACCTAAAATGAATTCTGTTCACCTATTTAGTTTTCTACACCTAATCATCAACCCTTAAAATACCGAAAACTACCCAATTCATGACATCAAAATTGTTTGACATCTTTTTGAAAATTTTCATAAAATTCATTAAAACGTAAGAAATCATTAACGAAACTTCAAGGTAAGTTTAGAAACATTCTAATCATGACAAAACAAGTTAAAAAACACTTCGAAACCATGTTTTTACTCAAAATCCTAAAATCTACCATTAATGTCCCAATTTTTGGGTTTTATTAAAAATTTACGATTCAATGGCTAATACTTCAATTTTAAGGGTTACGTATCATGAAAAACTCATAAGATTTCGATACATTACCTTTGAAGAAAGATTAAACAAGTTTTAATTTGGAAAACCCACATTTGGAGAAGATGATGAAATTTATGGAGTTTTTGGTGCTTTTAAAATGATTCTATGAGTGTTTAAGGCTTGGGTCTTGAAAGAAATCAAAACCTGATAGTTTGTAAATCAAAATTGAGTGGTTTAGTGTTGGGAGAATGAGGGACAGAAACAAGAGAGGTGTGAGGATGAAATTAACATGAATCTGCTATTGGGGGAAAGAAATAGGCTGAAATTTTAAAATCTAGGCTAATTGCCTCTTAAAAACTCCCAGTTTTGCCTTTTTTACAAATCATCCCCTAGGCCCAAATTGAAAGACTTTTAAAACATATTTTCAAAAATTGATTTCACAGCTAAAATGCCACAGTCGAATATAATTTCACCTTACCATGCTACTAAATTCTAAGCACTCTAAGGTTAAAATTCATAAAACACCCACAAAATTCCCAGGCCTTATTTTCGGGTGTTACAAGATGTTAGCCTACGGGCTAGGCACTTGGTGCCCAGGGGTGTTCTCAGTTGGTTTGGCTCGTTTGAGTTTTTTGGCGTGTCGCGGGTGGATAATCGCATATCTACATTTGTTTATACGTTTATCGGTAGATTTTCAATGGTTAAATGACTAGTTCTTCAATTATACAAACGTTTGCATTATTGATTAGATTGGGCAAATCATATATATATATACAAAACTCAACTGTTGATTAGTTGTGGTTGACAGGATTAATGTTTATTAACATTGTTATTATAGGATTTGTTATGTTTATACGGTAAGTTTTATTGTTTCAACCTGTGAACTTACTAACCTTTAGTAAAGCTTACTCGTGTCATTTTTCCTTGTTTCCTTGTAGATATTATTTTTTGGAATCGGGCAATTGGATCAACTTGAATATCACACTATCCAGCTACATTTCGGTAGATTTTGAAATTGTTTATTTTGGGAATATGTGGCATGTAATGGAAGTAACTTGTATTTATATAAGTAGTTACTTCAAGTTATGTGTTTTATGCTAGTGTGATAATTGCATACTTATGGTTATGTACATCATTGTTTGGTCTTGTAAATGTCTATATGTATGTACATTTGGCTATTTGGTTGGTGCTTAATGAATGTGATTAAAACATGGTAGAATTGAATGTAAAGGGTATGTATGAATTGGTATGTTTGGCATGTGTAAAGGTAGGAACTTGTAGTATTTGATGTGAATTGGTTGGTGTATGAAATGTGGTGAGAGTGAGAGCATATTGGTTAGGCACGTAGGTTGAATGTTTTGGTATGTTTTAAGCTTGTTTAAATATGTTTTGAAGGCATGTGAATGATTGATTTTGATTTGGCTTGGCATCTAAGAAATGGGTAATGTTTTTACTTGTTTTAGAGGTTATTTTAGGTTCACATAGGCTGTCACACGGTTGTGTGCCACACACGATCGCTCCATTGGCCATGTGGCCTATTCAATTTTGGTGCAAGTATGTTCCAAACAGTCTCAGGTTGTTATACGGCTTGGAGACACGGCCATGTGACCCTATTTTGAATCACACACGGTTTGTGACACGATCGTGTGACCCTATTTTCAAACTGTACATGATTTGGCCACACGGCCATGTCCCTAAGCCACACGACGTGGGCTCTTTCACACGGCTGTGCGACCCCTATTTGTACATTTTATTCAAAATTTTGTAAAAATTTCAATTTAATCGATAATTGATCTCGATTTGTTTTAAATGTTCCATAAGCTTGAGTTAGGTCAAAAATTGATTGAAAGCATGGAAATGATTGAATATGATTTATTTAGTTGAATTTGATTAAAATTTATGATAAATGGTCATAGATTATTGTCGTAATGCCTTATAGCTCGGGTTAAGTGATTGAATCAGGTATAAGGTGTTACATCTGATGATACCGAGCTCCAGCATTTGTTGTAGACTTGAAGATACATGTGACATAGGTTTAGCTCAGACGAGTAACCTGTTGACGTTTTATAGGTTTAGCCCGGATAGGTAACCTTACATATATATACAGCCATGGGCAAGCTATTTACTATGCCGTTAAAGGTTTAGCCCGGATGGAGAACCTGAAACTGATGTATATGATTAGCTTAGACGAGCATTAGACGTTATTTGCACCTGTGTATTAAGTTCTTTTACAAGGTTTTATTGAGTAAAAAAAAGATGAGAAGTGTGAAATTTGTAAAGTTCATGTTGGCAAAAGATGAACATGGAACACATGTATATATGATGTATATTGATTTGGACTTGGTATATTGTTATTTGATATTATAAGAACAATCATAAACCAAAATCTCACTTATTTGATGTTGTTGTGTTATGCCATGATAGGGAAATTATTTTATATAATGAATTATATGTATGTTAACTGAATAAGGTAAGTTACTTGTTTAAATTGTACGAGCTTACAAGTATTCGTAATACTTACTCGTGATTACTACTTTGTCTATAGATTTTGGATGTTCAAAATGTGTCGATCAGATCAGCAAGAAGCTCACACACTTCATCTCCTAATTCAATAAACTTTTGATTGTTTCGAGCTTGGTTATATGTGGCATGCACATAGGATGGTCAAGTACTTGTAATGTAATGTATGTGTTTTTGGTGTTGTTGAGTTTTCAATATATATATGGTAACTTAAGGAAATGATGAATGGTTGTTTGAAAAGTTTTGGTATATAGTAATACAAATGTGAATGGTAAAGCTTAGAAGATGATATGCATATAAGCTAGCTTATGGTATGAAATGGTTAAGAGTTATGGTATGACTTGTGATGAATTATGTTTAATGTTGGTGTTGGTGAAAAATGTGGCATATTGGTTGTATGCTTAGGGAGTTGTTGTAATTCATGTTTTGGCTTAGAAATGTGCATGTTTTGAAGAGGTTTGATTGGTTGAAGAATGCATTTTAGGTCACTTTGGAGGGTTGGTTTGTTGTATGCACCAAATGGCCCATTTTTTGCTTCACACGAGCTCACACACAGTGGTGTGTCACATATAGTCAGGTGAAACGGCCGTGTGCTCACTGGAATTTAGGGAGAATTTGTACACACGGTTTTCATGATCACAAGGGCTGGCCAGATGCCCATTTGAGTATTGTAGATTTGGTCACTTAACTTTTCACACAACCCAACTACATGGCCATGTGACTTTTGTTGAATTTTTTCACTTTGAGCCACACGGTCACAGTTAGTTACACAGCCTGGATACACAGCCGTGTGACTCCAATACTACATGGTTTCAGCCCATTACACAGCCTAGGCACAAGGCTGTGTGACCTCTGTTTTACACTATTGCCTTTTTTTTTTGTAAAAGTTTCAGAACAATCCGTTGTTGTTTCCTAGTCAATTTTAGAGCTTTTGTAAGCTCGATTTAAATCTGATTTTGTTTGCAAAGCATGATTTTGTCTGAATATATGAGAATTATTCAATTTTTAAATGAATTCTTGATCTAAATTCACATGTGATTGTTCCTTCATTTGCTGTATCATCCCGTAACTCAATTTCAACAATGGGAACTGGTGTGGGGCATTACATTTACCATTTATGTATATTTTATGTTATTATTGTGGCATTGTTTGCTTGAGTAGGAGTATAAGTAGGTAAATCTAAATGTATTTATTGATGAAAATGTTGTCTAATTAATTTTTGGTATAGAGACAATATCGTAAAAACTGAACTAAATTGAATAGACTTCAAAACTTAGGATTGATTCCCCTAAGGGAAAATTGAGATAACTGAGATTGACATGAGATCTTATCGAGTACCAATTCGATTTTCCAGAGTTATTTAAGTGTGATCGAGAGCTAAATTAGACTAATTTTTCTAATTTTGTAAAATTGAGGCCGAGAGGTAAAATTAAATCAATTTAGGAGTATTATCGATTTAGATCCTTAATTCAAAGGTTAACCAACAATATGGAAATCAATAAACCATTTTCTACTTATCGTATTTATTAGTTTCATAGTTTGCATGTCTTAGAATTTAGTCTTTTTCTAGTTTTAGATAATTAATTACTTTAATTCACTTCCAAATTATGCATTGCCATTATATAGAAATTTAGTGAGTTGCTAGCTAGACTCCTTTATTGCATGTTTGTGAATTAGAAATCACTAAATCGTTGACTCTCTTAGGTTCAATCCTTGGAATACTCTAGTGTTACATTTACACTATAAATATTACAACTGACACTGTCCACTTGCAGTTAACATTACACTTTTAAATTATTTCATAAAATTGTTTATTTTTACACGCACGTGCGATAGAAGTCTAGTTGTTGGCACCATTACCAGGTAGTTGGTGTTAGATTTAATGATTGATACATGCTTCTTAAGGAGATAATTAGTAAAAGCTAAGTCTATAGATACATCACTTCATTTTAATTTGAATGATTTTCTTATTTTTGCCTTTTTTTATAATTGATTGATAGTCATGTTTATAGGTGACTATAGATGGCCCAAAGGATCATTTGTGACAATGCCGATGGAACTTCAATGCCTAGTTGGGTGTATGATGGCTACTATGGGAAGCAAGGATATGAGTCTCCGTATGATTCTCGTGGTTATGCATAATTAGTGGATAGTTACAACCTAGGATGGGTAGGTAGTAACTCGACATATGATTCGTACTCCTCTTATTTATTTGGAAATGTGCCCATATTATAGTAAACATGTAACTATTTTCTATTTATTTGAACGATGAATAAATAAATAAAGTTAATTTCACATTTCACTATTATGTCTTTTGTAATTTCTGTCTTTTATATTTTGCATGCATAGCAAAATTGTGACAATCGAATACTAGCTCATTGATTGTCTAAAGTTCAAACTGAAGATAAGTGGCATTATAAGAACGTTTATATTGTTAGAAAGACAACTTACTTTAGTAGATAATCTAAATGAGTCCGTAACCCCATAAAATAATCAAAGTGAGAATTTGATTCAAATGTCGAGAAGGATTATTATGTTGTCTACAATTCTAATTGTGGAGATGGCTAGTCTTGGCAATTGGAGCAGTTGACTCCATGAGTAGAGACATAGATGTATTCATTGGTAGAATGATACATTGGACTGAACCCAAGATGAATTAATTCTGAATCCGTCTGTGAGTTAATTCACTTGTGACTTTCATGGTGTGATTTACCTAAATCCTGAGTTAGTCACTGACCATGCGTATGCAACTCATGTGCTTTGAT
>CM025257.1:20241840-20263482 GCA_013677275.1 Gossypium schwendimanii
AAAACTTAAGTCTTACATTTAAGATAATATTATTATAATTAATATTCTAATTTTACTTAAAGTACAAAGCGTATCTCATTATCTAAACACTTACTACATATTTTTTTATTAAGATTATTTTAGATAATATTTAGATTTGATTAATATACTATTTATATTTGTTATATCTATCCATCAAGTAGACAAATTTTAGCTTAAAAGGTATTGTTAAATCTACATTGACTTCCTGAATATGACCACCTGTCCTACTTCAAATGGAATCATCCACCCAATCTTTAGGGTGTATGCTATCCTAACGTGAACACACTTTATAGGCAATAAGGAGTTTATTTAGGCTTAACTATCTCATATTGATAGAGTCTTATGATATGTACCAATGATTAACCATTACACATTTAACAGGGCTATGTGTATATCCCAACACGACATACCAATTGATGGGCACTGAAACCACCAAATAAAAATTTCTACGATAAAATAACTCTAAACAGTAGTAAAGAGAAGTAGGGTCGAGTCCATAGGGATTGGTTATTGTGATTAACTTTCATTTTTTTCTTGTGAACAGAATTTCTGTCGTGTCAACAGTCGTGCCAATAGTCGTACCCACGACTCAAAACGGTCTTGCTAGAAAATAAATAAAATAAATTAGGGGAGTTGAAAATGTCTAGAAAATAAATAAGTGAGATAGCAGAAATATACAATTATATAAATAAAAAATAAAAGAAAATTAGAAAATAAATTTGAATTTGAATTTTGTAAACAAAATTATAAAGCCTTAGCCCTAGACTCAGTGAATTCTGATTTTTAAATCAATCCTTAAAAATGAGTTTTCTCCATTAAACAATAAGCTGCTTATAGCAACTGAGAATGTCCTAATTGCCAATTCTTCATTTCGTAGTTGATTCTGGTACAACCTGCAAACCAACCCTTACCGATTATCTAACCGCGATACACACGTTCACAATTCAAGACCCCAGCAGCCTTGCGTTCTGAAGAACCCAACTCGGATCAATGGCCTCAACCACGCGAGACGTTTAAGTCCATCACTATCTCCCTTGACAAAAATCCCACTAGTATGACCCCGCTAGGGTACGCCAATTTGTTTACAGAAATCCGAATCTAGCACGGTTGACTCGTTTTCCCAACTGTACGCCAAAATTACTCCAACCCAACACGCATTTTGTGTCGAAATCGAGTTAACCTTAAGCAATGAATCTATACAATCCCAATATTTTAGAGAGATGGTGAATACCGTTATGAAAGATTTTTAGTGCGAATCCATTTCTCACGATTCTTGACTAGAAAGAATACCGGCCTAAAGCTAAGTTAGAATTTTAGTGAAGCATGAAATTAATCATGCTTGGTTGGTGTATGGCAAATGGTTTTTAAGGAAATGGTGGAAGTTGGAAATGGGAGGGGAGGGGCTTGGAATGCAATTAAACAGTTTTGTAAAGGAACAAGGAAATAGAAATGGAATGACAATATGCTTACTAACGCATGAAATTGGAAGGGAAAATAATAATTTCATTCAATTCCAAGTGAATTCAAGTGTCAAGTGTGTCCTTTCAAGTCCATCATACCTCCTATTTATACACAAACTATATACTAAAATTAGCTAACCCACCTAACCTGTAACAGCCTGAATAATTTAAGTCTTTTTTAGTGGAATTTGACACAATTAAGTATCTACTTCAGTGGTCAAGTGTTCTGGGTTTGTGTATGAGGTCTTAGGTTCCAATCCCACATTTGCAAATTTTGTGATTTTTAATCCTAGCCTTATCCTTGGTGGGTTGGGTTATATTTTATCTTTGGTTAACTTATATTAGAATGAGTTTGAGTGGTAAGGGGTTGCTGTGCTAGAGGTCCTATGTTCGAATCCTTACGGGAGCAAATGTGTTAATTTTTGTTTCAATTGGCTGAGAGAGTTTGAGTGCTCTTGAAATTTTGAGTCGGTTGGGTAGTTGAGATTGAGATGTTAGTGGGGAGTTGAGATTTATCTAATTTGGTTTTTATTTTTATTTGATTTTTTCTTTCTTTTTTCTCTACTCTCTCCTCAAGAAATTTGACGTGAGTTTTCCTTTTCTCTGTGTTTCTCTGTCATTTGACAAATTCTTTTCCCTTGCTCTCTGCTATCTATCGCATTTTAATTGTTTAATCTTGGTATTTCGATTCTTTAGTGTTCTTGTGAGTTCGAAGAATTTGGAGGTGTGGGGTTCTTCTCTTACAGAATCATAGTCGGAGTCGTGCGAGAAATCGGGAGCTAGTTGGCTCAAGAGTGTTTTCACAACAAAATCATACCAGGTGTGTACTCTTAACGTAAAAAATCAATTTTTGGCGAAAGCCGAAAGCGCTGTCTGTCGACGCCACACGAGCGTGTGGTCGACCGTGTGGTTTGACGTGTGCGAGACACGATCGTGTGATTGACGAAGGTGTGATCGTGCGCAGGATACGACCGTGTGATGGTCTAGCATGCACGTGTGGGCCCATACGCCCAATCTGGCCTAGCCCATATGGCCCACACGGACACACCTTCATCAATCACACGACCGTGTTTCGTACACGACCGACCACACGCCCATGAGGCATCGATAGACAGCACTTTTGGCTTTCGTCGAAACTCAGTTTTTTGCGTTAGGAGTATACACCTGGTATGGTTTTGCTGCAAAAACACTCTCGAGTGAACCAACACCCGATTTCCCGCACAACTCCGACTACGATTCTGCAAGAGAAGAACCCTGTACCTTCAGATTCTCTAAACGCGTAAGAACACCGAAGAACCGAAATACCAAGATTAAACAATGAAATTATGACAGAAAGCAGAAAGTAAGGGAAAAGAATTTGTCAAATGACTGTGAAATGCAGAGAAAGGGAAAACTCACGTTAGATTTCTTGAGGAAAGAGAAAAGAGAAAAAATAAAGAAAAAATCAAATAAAAATAAAAACCAAATCGATAAATCCCAACTCCCCACTAACATCTCAATCTCAACTACCCAACTGACTCAGAATTTCAAGACCACTCAAACTCTCTTAGCCAACCAAAACAAAAATTAACACCCCCGCTCTCACATGGATTTGAACACAGAACCTCCAGCACAACAACCCCTTACCACTCAAACCAACAAGCTCATTCTAATATGAGTTAACTAAAGTTAAAATATAAACCAACCCTCCAAGAATAAGGCTAGGATTAAAAATCACAAAAGTTGCAAATGTGGGACTAGAACCCAACACCTCATACACACACCCAGAACACTTAACCGCTAAAGCAAACACTTAATTGTGTCAGATTCCACTAAAACAGACTTAAATTATTCAAGGCGTTACAACGCTACCCCCTAAAAGAAATTTCGACCTCGAAATTTACCTGATCCAAACAAATGAGGATCCTGCTGATGCATCGAGTCCTCAAGTTCCCACGTGGCTTCCTCAGTACCATGATTCTGTTACAGAACCTTAACTAATAGAATGGACTTCCTTCTCAGAACGTTAATATCTCGCTCCAAAATTTGAATTGGCTCCTCTTCAAAAGTCAAATCCGGTCTAACCTCGATCTCCTTAACATAAACAACATGAGATAGATCAAACTGATACTGCCTTAACACCAAGATGTGAAACACATCATGGATACGGTCCAAGTCAGAAGGTAGCTCCAACTGATAAGCGATCGGTCCTATATGCTTCAGAATCCGATACGACCCACTGAACCTAGGGCTCAACTTGCCCTTACAACCGAACCTCGAAACTTTCTTCCACGGAGATACCTTAAGAAATATAAAGTCACCTTCAACGTACTTGATATCTCTCCTTTTCAAGTCTGCATAAGACTTCTTTCTATCAGAAGCCACCTTCAGACGATCCTGAATTAGTTTAGCCTTATCTTCAATTTCAGAAACCAACTCAGTACCCAAAATCTGTCGCTCACCCAACTTAGTCCAACATAGCGGAGTACGACACTTACGACCATACAATGCCTCGTAAGGTGCCATCTAGATGCTAGACTAGAAACTGTTATTGTAGGCGAACTCAGCTAAGGGCAGAAAATCCTCCCAACTACCTCAAAAATCAATCACACAACTCCAAAGCATATCCTCCAATATTTGAATCACCCTCTCAGATTGACCATCAGTCTGAGGATGGAATGCAATACTGAAGTCCAATCTCAAACCTAGAGCCTCATACAGTTTCTTCCAGAACCGATAAGTGAAGGGAGGATTCCTATCAGAGATTATCGAAAACGGAATCCCATGCAGTCTTACAATCTTAAAAATGTAGAGCTTCGTTAACTTTTACAGAGAGTAGTCCGTTTGAACCGGAATAAAATGAGCGGACTTGGTCAGTCGATCCACGATAACCCAAACAAAATCCTTCTTAGTGGGTGTCAAGGGAAACCCACTAACGAAGTCCATCGTCACTTATTCTCATTTCTATAAGGGAATCTTAACATGCTGAAGCAAATCCGAAGACAACTAGTGCTCAGCCTTAACCTACTGGCATGTCAGACAACAAGCAATAAAATCCATCACCTCACGCTTCAAACTTGGCCACCAATACAACTCACAAAGATCGTGATACATCTTATTACCACCGGGATGCATAACATAAAGGCTACTATGCGCCTCTCTTAAAATCGACTGTCTCAGATCGGAATTATTCGGTACACAAACCAGTCCTCAGAAACACAAAACTCCATCCTTATTTAGTCAAAAATCTGAAGTACCGCCACTCTCAACCTGGCGAAACCGCAAAACCAAAGACTCATCCCCTAACTACTTTTTCTCGAATCCACCAAATCCAAGTCGGCTTAACCTGTAACTCAGCTAATAGACCCCTATCATCGAACAGACTAAGACGAGTGAACATCGCTCTTAAATCAGTCATCGCTCTACAACTGAGAGCATCGGCCACCATATTGGCCTTACAAGGATGATACTCTATCGTGCAGTCATAATCTTTGAGCATCTCAATCCATTGACGCTTTTAAGATTCAATTCCTTCTAGGTAAGGAGCTACTTGAGACTCTTGTGATTTGTGTAGATAATACACCTCTCACCATACAAATAGTGCCTCCAGATCTTTAACATAAATACCACAGCAGCTAACTCGAGATCATGCGTCGAATAATTCCCCTTGTGTGACTTAAGCTGACAGGACGCATAAACCACAACCTTACCATCTTGCATCAATACATATCCCAAACCGACGTACGACACATCACTATACACTACAAACTCTTTACCAAACTCAGCCTATATCAGAACAAGAGCCTGAATCAGGACAGACTTGAGCTTCTCGAAGCTCAATTGTTGCGCATCAGTCTAGACAAAAGGAACACCCTTATGCAGAAGCTTAGTAAAAGGAGCTGCAATAAAAGAAAACCCCTCGATAAATCGTTGATAATATCCTGTAAGACCCAAAAAATTGTAGATCTTAGATACGTTCTTCGGCTGCTTCCAATCAAGTACAACCTTGATCTTTTTAGGATCAACTCGGGTCCCTTAGCAGAAACCACGTGCCCTAGAAAAGTTACCTCATGCAACCAGAACTCACACTTGCTCAAGTGTGAAAATACTAGTGCTATTTGTCTCACTAAAAATCTCATCCAACATTCTAGGATTAAACACATTGAAATAAGACATCATTTCATTATAGATCATGTCCAAAAGGGTGAAATAGTTCTAGAGTATATAGACACCTTAAACCAATTAGCTGACATTTTTACAAAACCATTAGACAAAGAAAGATTTTAGACACTTAGGGAAGAACTAGGTTTAACAACATTGCCTTGACTTTGTCTTACAATATTCCCATACATTATTTGATTATTTTATTGAAAAAATCTTATTGAGTATAGATTTCATGGCTTTTATATGCAAAAAGGTAGGGGGAGTTTCATGTGAAAAATAATTCTATTTTGACTTCATTTCCTTTTACATTTTAGAAAAGTGGTATCAACTTAGTCATTTTTTTAACATATCTTTGCTTCATGCATTTCATGCATTTTACTCACACTACACATCTTTATGCAAATGAAATGTTTAGGAACAGTTTTGGAGTCATTTTAGGACCCTTAGAAAACTATACAACCTAAAAATGTTGTTTTTGTTGTTTTACTGCACTTGGAAAACAAAATGATAATTTGGTATCGATACCAACTTAAAAATATCGATACTTTATAAAAACATCGATACTCGTGGAAAAATATCGATACCACTGGGGTTTTAAAGTTACATGCTGCTGTTTTAAAACAAAGAACCCTAAAATTTGTTTTTTCCCTCCACCAAAAAACCTCTCTTCTCCTCTCCAAATTTTTTCAAATTTCTTAAATTTTTTGACAAATATTAGCCCATTTACATCTTCAAACATCCTTTTTACAAGATTTTCTCATATTTTCTTGGAGATTTTCCCTATTTCCACATTTTTTTATGTAAATAACTAAAACTTTCAACTTGTTGATTTTGAAAAATGTAGGTTGAAATCATGTTTGTTGATAGTTTATTGGGATACTTTGAACAATATATATCATGTTTTATTGCAAGAGGTCACCTATTCCTAAAGATCTTTATTAAAATTTTTCTCAAACCTTAACCCACCAAGTGTTTGACAAAATTTCTCAAAGAGATTTTTTTTGGTTTTAGTGTTTTTCTAAGTGGTTCCTAGTTAGAATGGCCCCAAAGAAACATTCTAGGACTAGTGCATCTTCTTTTAATGCATCTAGTGAGTTGGAGTCACCTTTTAGCACATGTTTTCAAAACTCACACTCTCGGTATATTTTTAGCTCATATTTTGCGTCAAAACGTGTTTGGGAGGCTAGGAAAGTTGATATAGCCATGTTAGAGGCTATTACCTTTGCTTATCTTCTTATTTTACAAAATTGGGGGTGCATGACATTTCTAAGTATTTCTTCGCCAACTTATTTAATCTTGTTTGAGCTTTCTTCTCAAATGCCAAACTCGAACATGATGAGTCTGGTGATACCATTACTGCCATCACCTCATTTTTAATGGGAACTCCTATTTACCTCACTCTCGAAGAGTTTGACGATTATCTTCACTTACCTTTTGGAGGTTCCTCTAATGAAGAAAGCCATTTTTATCCCTCTTTTTTTATCCAGTCTGGATCAGCATCCGAACTGAATCTCCATTATCGTGTCCTCCATTTAATTCTCACTTGGAACGTAACATCTATCAAAAAGCATGCCAAGCTTCGAAATACCGATTATTGGTGGCTCGATTGTTTTAAATTCGATAGACGTCCTGACCTTGCACTTATCTTGTTTGATGACATTACAAAAGTTATTGGAATGGGGATGAATACAAATTTCACTTTTCTTCATGGCAAGTATTTGACATGCGCTTTTAGGCAATTAGGTATTAGCACCTATGGAGACACCCTCGTTGCTTCTAACCAACCTATTAGTTATGGGGCCCTATATCATGCAGGATATCATTTGGATGTTGCCACTAAACTTGTATTAAACATGACCATCTAGCAAATAATAAAGATGACGATGTCGACTCTGCTTATGATGATATTCTGGTACCCAAGCTCGTTGCTCCATCGGCTTCTTCTTCTAATGCTACTCAACCCTCTTCCGAGGTTAATAGTGTTATCCTCGATGCTATCCATTCCTTGAGCAACAAAATTTGAGGACTCAGGGAAGATGTTAACTCTCGTCTCTCGACTTTGGAGACGCAAATGGCATCTTTCTTAGCCCGTTCCCTTTGATGCCTCTTTTCTCCCTTCATCATGTTGATTAGACCAGCTCTAGAAGATATATTACATTTTCATAACATTTGTAGCTTTATTTCTATATTTATGCCTATATCTTTTTAATGCACTTTTTTTTATTTTAAGATACATTTTTTTTTAATTTCTAATTCAACTTTATCTATCTTTTGATAAGCTAACTTCTTTTCTCCTTAAGCTTTATTTGTCTTTTGATATAACAAAAGGGGGGAGAAGAAAAGGTAAATTAAGGTAAATTGAATGATTATTTTTTTATGATAATTAAATGCAAATTTTTGTGACCAAATTTTTTTAAGTAAAAATGAATTCCAACTTGAATGACAAATTTTATTTTAGCGTCAAATTTAAAATGTCATTTATTAAGGGGGAGTAATTATTCAAAAACAAATTTACCAAATGTTTTGTTATATTAAAAAGTGGGAGATTGTTAAACTAAGCTTTATTTGATAAAAAAAATTTATATAACAAATTAAAAGTGTTTTTGAATATAAGTTAAAATTGACAAAATAATTTTTAAATTTGAAGTCTAAAAGATAAAACTTTGAAACAATTTTAAATCAAGTGCAAATGATTTTAATCAAGTCAAAATAATTTCAATCAAGTTAAAATAATTTTAAAATGATTTTCAAACAAGTCAAATTTACTCCAAAACAAAAGGTATCGATACCTTATGGACATGTATTGGTAATTTTGTAAATATCGATACCCTTAGAAAAATCAAGACCAAAAAGGCATTATTTTTTCAAAAACCCTAAAAAAATTATCGATACCATGTTTCTGGTATTGATACTTTTTGAAAATAATCGATACCTTTCTTAAAAACAATACCAAAATAGCATTCTATTTCTCATAAACCCTACGAAGTATCAATCCGGCATCGATACCTATTTCAAGAAATATCGATAAAATATTTTTTAAGTATCGATTATTTAATTGCAATGATCACTGAATTAGCATTTATGACAAAAAATATCGATACCCTTTTTGGAGGTATTGATACTTGCAATTGTAGGTGAAATTAATGCTTTAGTTTTACATCCCTAATGGCCATATTAACTTCACCAAAAACCTCAACTGTTGGAAATCTATTAGGGGGTATAAATACCATCTTTCAAAGTCCTACAACATCCAAGAAAGCACTTTCAAGAAAAAATCATCAATTAAACAACCTTAGAGCTTAAATTTTCATATTCTTCTTACATACACTTGTGAGTTTTATCTTAATTCTTTTGCTCAAGTGTATCTCATTGTATTTGTACTTCAATTTGAAAACAATTTTATCTTATAAGGAATGTTTCTTTGTTTCCTTATTTGTATCTCTTTGAGAGGGTTTTAAACTTAAGATTTCTACCCGAAATCTTAAGGAGTTGTAAGGTTAAACCTTGTCCTCAAAGGTTGAACAAATTATTGAATTTGGGAAAATCCTTAGTGGTGGAATGCTAAGGTAGTGGAGTAGGCAATTGGGTTTAACCACTCTAAATTCTTTGTGTTCTTTGTTTCATTCTTGCTTATGTTTTCACCAAATTTTTTAAAGGCCAATTCACCCCCACTTGGCATTTTTGGTTCGCTTCATCGAGTTATCAAAGGTTAAATTCTAGGCACCTTTCTAAAATTTTGGCAAGGTTTGATAGACATATATCAAAAGATTCACCATACACAGTAAATTCGTCCATAAATGCCTCAGTTATTTTCTCGACCTAGTCAAAAAATATACTTACCATACACCTTTGGAATGTGGCTGGAGTGTTACCGAGTCTAAATGGCATTCATCTGTAGGTGAATGCTCCAAAGGGACACGTAAACATCATCTTCTCTTGGTCTTCCGTTGCCACTAAAATTTGGAAAAAAAACTAGAGTAATCATCAAGACAACAATAATGAGATTTTCCAACTAAATGTTCTAACATGTTAATAAAAGGATGTGGAAAATGGTCTTTCCAAGTTAAAGAATTCAATTTCCTGTAATCTATGCAAACTCTCCACCCATTTTGGACCTGAGTGGAAACCATTTCTCCTATCGATTTTTCAATTACGGTTACGCTAATTTTCTTTGGTACTACATGAACTGGGCTAACCCAATTGCTGTTAGAAATATGATAGATCATCCTAGCATCAAGTAATTTCTGAACTTCTTTTCTTACTACTTCCATCATGGGCAGATTAAGACATCTTTGAGTCTCTTTTAGGAATTGCATTCTTTACTACTGGAATTTTGTGCATGCAAGTCGAGGGACTCAAAACCTTAATGTCAGCAATCGTCTATCCGATCACCCCTTTATAATCTCTAAGAACTCGTACCATATTTTCTTCATTTGACTTTGAAATTTTACTTGATATTATTACTGGAAAGGTATTTCCTTCACCCAGGAAGGTGTACTTCAAATGGTCCTAAAGTGCTTTGAGTTCCAATTCTGGGGACTGCAAAATAGATGGTAAAAGTTTAGCTTGCGAAGGAGATAATTTAAAAGTTTTACCTAAATTCCTCCGTAATTGAGATGCCTACATATGAGCAACTGTTTTGTGAATTGACTCTTCAACCTTCATCCAATCCTCTAGTTCTTTCATGGTATCAAAATCTAAAATTTTGCAAAGAACAGTTCGTAATTCATCTTTGTCATGATATTCCAAATGCAACTGAGTTAAAGGCTCAATTATATTAACATTAGAAGCATTAGTAATCGTGCTAGGACGACCCATAGCCTAATAAACATGACATTTCACCACTTATCCATTGAACTCAATGGTGATTATTACACTCTTCACATCAATCTTTGTTTATGCAATACTTAAAAATGGTCTCCCAAGTAGTATATTGAAAGAATTGGCTGAGTTGTCGTCTTCCATGTTGATAATGTAAAAATCTACAAGAAAAATAACTTTGTTTCCTTGACAATAACATCCTCCAACACTCCTTCTGGATGCACTATCGACCTATCTCCAAGCTAAATGATTACATCTGTTTCCTTTAAAGGACCTGCATTTAGTAGTTTATAAATAGACAAAGACATAACATTAATAGATGTACCTAAGTCGCACATGACTTTTTTAATCACAACACTACCAATTTTGCAAGATATAGAAAACATATCTTGGTCCTTACATTTAGGTGGTATCTTCTTTTGTAAAACGACAGAGACATTTTCTCCAACACTCATCTTTTCATTGCCTAGAAGCTTCTTCATACTCATGAATAATTCTTTCAAAAATTTTACATATTGTGGAATTTGCTTAATTGCATCAAGAAGAGGTATGTTTATTTTTACATTCCGAAAAGTGTCAATGATCTCCTTCTCTTCCAGCTCCTTTTTGCAATGAGCGGTCTTCTAGGAAATAGAGGTGGTACTACAAATGGTTTTTGTGATGTCGACTCTATTGGAGCCTCTAAGTCAAGTTTCTTTCCTTCTCATCTAGCGTTGTGGGCACGACTTGTGCCAGGTATGGGTTCCAAAACCATTCCACTTCTCAACGTCATACCACTTGCATTATGTCGAGGATTAGGTTCAGTTTGAGACAACAATTTTCCTTGTGACTCCAATCCACTGGTCGTAAACGTAAGCTCACTCATTTGTTTATCTAGCTCTTGAAGATGTGTTTTTGTCTTCTGTTGAAATT
This sequence comes from Gossypium schwendimanii, assembly GCA_013677275.1. Classification (NCBI taxonomy): domain Eukaryota; kingdom Viridiplantae; phylum Streptophyta; class Magnoliopsida; order Malvales; family Malvaceae; genus Gossypium; species Gossypium schwendimanii. Next base: position 20,253,198 of record CM025257.1, read on the forward strand.
TTTTAGAGGTGATAATTGTTGATTCAAAAGCAGCATTTGTTGGTAGGCTGATTGAATCAAGGATTCGACCCATAACTTAGATTTGGATGATCTTTCCACCCCACTTTATAGGTTTTTGAATAGGGATCATATCGCCTTTAGGGTGGCCCTAGAAATTTCCTAACAACATTCGCTTGTTCTGTTGAACCTTTGTGCAAAATGGGACATGAGTTACTCGGGTGGTCTGGCAACGCACAAATTTCACACAACCTTGCTGAGCTTGTCTGTAAGAAAATTTTGAACAACATTAGTAAGTTTATCAATTTTATCTTCTAGGGATAGAGAACTTAACCCATGGTCGAAATTAAATCTCCCGCTCTTTGGGGCGTCATATTAACAAGTTCCCCTTCACTGGCAGCATCAATCATTTTTATTTTCACTGGAAGTAACCCTTTATAGAAATACTACAAGAGCAATTGTTCAGTCAGGCCATTTTGTGGGCAACTTGCACACAACTTTTTGTACCGCTCCCAGTAATCATAGAGTGATTCAGTCTCCTTTTGCCAAATTACTACAAGGACCCTCCTTAATTCGGCTACTCAAGCTATTGGAAAGAACCTGTTAAGAAATAAACAAGACATGTCAGACCATGTATTGATAGATTCAAGAGGTAAATAAAATAGTCATTCTCTAGTAGAGTTGGTTAACGAGAAAGGAAAAGTACGAAGTTTAATTTGATCCTCGGTTACTCTCTAAGATTTCATGCTTGTGCAAACCATGTGAAATTCCTTGAGATGGGTATACAGATTTTCATTTTGTAATCCACAGAAGGTGGGCAAAAGATGATTGAAGTCTTATTTTAACTCGAACGGTGATCCTGCCGCCGAATAATTTGTACATAGTGGTTGTTGTTCATCTGGCACTGCTGCGAGCTGGCGTATAGTTTGGTCTGCCATCTAGTCTGGTTCGTCGAATGAAAAAATGTCCACGGTATAAGATCCTATTTCAAACTCGGGATTTGGTCGTTTACCACATCGAATAGCTTCTCTTCGCAGTTTTCAGGCCAACTTCTCTATTTCTGGTTCAAATTCTAAAGTCCCAAGTTCTGATCTGGTCATAAGGAAAACAAGTGAAAATTACAAAAAATATTTTTAATCCCCGACAATGGCGCCAAAATTTGATGGGTTTTGAAACCACCAAATAAAATTCCTATGATAAAATAACCCTAAATAATAGTAAAGATGAGTAGGGTCAAGTCCACAGGGATTGGTTATTGTGATCAACTTTTATTTTTTTCTTATGAACAGAATTTCTATCATGTCAACAATCGTACCAATAATCGTGCCCACGACTCGAAAAGATCTTGCTGGAAAATAAATAAAATAAATTAGGGGAGTTGAAAATATCTTGAAATTAAATAAGTAAGATATCAGAAAAAAAAATTATATAAATCAAAAATAAAATAAAATTAGAAAAATGAATTTGAATTCTGTGAACAAGATTATAAAGTTGTACCCCAAGACTCGGTGAATTTTGGTTTCTAAATCGATCCTCAAAAATGAGTTTCCTCCTCCAAACAATAGGCTGGTTATAGTAGCTAAGAACGTCCTAATTGCCAAATTTGTCTTTCGTAGTTGATTTCGGTACGACCTGCAAACCAAACTTTACCAATTGTTTAATCGTGATACGTGCATTCACAATTTAAGGCTATAGTAGCCCTACTTTCTAAAGAACCCAACTCGGATCAATGGTCTCAACCGCGTGGGGCATTTAAATCTGATCACTACCTCCCTTGATAAAAATCCCACTAGTATGACCCTGTCAGGATATGCCAATTTGTTCGCAAAAATTTGAATACAGCACGGCCGACTAATCTTCCCAACTGTACGCCAAAACAAATTTAACCCAACGCGTGCTTTTTGTTGAAATCGAGTTAACATTAAGGGACAAATTTGTACAATCCCAATATTCCAGAGAGATGGTGAATACCATTATGAAAGATTTTAGTGTGGATCCATTTCTTATGATTCTTAACTGGAAAGAATACTGGCCTAAAGCTAAGTTAAAATTTGAGTAAAGTATGAAATTAATCATGCTTGGTTGGTGTATGGAAAATGGTTTTTAAGGAAATGGTGGAAGTTGGAAAAGGAAAGGACTCAAAAAGCAATTAAACAATTTTGTAAAAGAACAAGGAAACGAAAATAGATTGGCAGTATGCATACTGACGCATGAAATTGGATGGGAAAATAATAATTTCATTCAATTCCAAGTGAATTCAAGTGTCAAGTGTGTCCTTTCATGTCCATCATACCCCTTATTTATACACAAACCATATACTAAAATTAGCTAACCCACCTAACCACTAATTAAATGAAATCAAAATCAGATTTTTCTTTTCTAAATATGGCTTTTACAAAGTCAAAAATCTGATCAACCCTTAAACGTCTCAAAATTTCCAGTGCGAGCGCTCTTTTGTTGTTTGCACTCCAATTTAGTCATTTTTTACTTGTTTTTTATTTAAGGCATTCGGATTTCGTTCTTGAAAAAATTTAAAAAAAAATCACCAATTAGGAAAAATTAATTCAAGAATTAATTGATTTGAACACGTAAAATATGCAAAATAAACATGCTATCACCCATGGACAAGTGGACCCCTTCTTATAAATATCTAAAAGGTATTGTTAACTCTACATTGACTTTCTAAGTATGACCATCTATCCTACTTCAAATAGAATCATCCACTCGATCTCAAGGGTGTATGCTATCCTAACTTGAACACACTTCCAAGGTAATAATGAGTTTATGTAGTCTTAACTACCTCATATTGATAGAGTTGATATGTGCCAATGATTATCCATTACACATTTAACAAGGTTAAATGTATATTCCAACACGACATACCCACAGACAAAGGGACCCCCTATAAATATCCTAGAAAATAATAAACATGGGAGCACCCTAAACTTACTCTGAGCACTTGTTTTCTCAATCACTTATCCCATTATCCTTATCCCAGCTCTCGGCCCCTACAAGTGAATCGGCCTCCGTTACCCTACTTTGACCTCCTACTTGCTCCGCCTTGTCCACTTTCCTTATTGTATCATGTATCAACAAAAGGTGCTGTAAGCGTGGACCAGACATGTTTCAGATTCAGAAAAATGCATCCTAAAATCTTGCCAACCATGGGAAATCTGAGGATCCTGCTATTTCTTCTTAAGGGAATGGTAAAAATTGTGGCCATAAGAATACCACTTCAAGCTAAAAACTCCTTCCTGGCACCCCAACAATAAAAAGCCTAACTTTCATTCATCTGGAATAATTCCTAGTCGTCTTTAACATCTCCTTACCTCATTATATGACCAACCTCGCTGTCGCCACATGTTCGTCACCAATTACCCCATATTCATATGTTTCAATCGATACTCCGACCCCAGATCGCAAAGACCAACTCTTACGACAAATCATCTCAAGGCTACCATGCAGACTCAACTTGCTACTACCACTATATCCTTAGATCAAACATCCCACAACAAAAAGATTTTGAATGTCAATTGTAAATCAATGAGATGTAATAAAAAATGTCTCATGCAAGAACATTTCTTAGTCCAACAACGCCAATTTTAAGAGCAACAAGAATGTTAGTGCAACTTGGATTTGCAAAATACTCGTAATGAGAAATTAATTGCAAAACTATGGGCACTGAAGGATAAAGGTGATGGTTTATCCTTTCCAATAGAAACGAAAGGAATGGCCCAATACACTGCTATAAATATCAGAAAGAACTTTAGGGGAATAAAGTAATGCAATAGCCTTCGCTATCAATGGCAAAGTTGCTTTTATTGAAGAGCAAATTGTAACCCTCAGATTGGAATTCTCAAAAGAAGCCAAGGGTTTCCAGGTTGGTGAAGTTTTGGAGCTATACCAATGAGCCTTTAGTCTCTTCAGTATTAACCTACAACATTTCCGTCAACTTTAAGTTCACCAAGTTATCATACGCTAGCCTAGGTGACCTAGAAGACCACCTAGCACACTACAACAGCCATATGAGCATACTTTGTAACACCCTATACTTGACCGGATCATTGAGTTCGAGTTAGAATGTGCCACATTCGTTGCCAAGGCAACTAAAACTAATTTAAATATGAATACATGTCACATTTCAAATAACTTACTTATGAGCATATCATAACACTAGTAATTAAATTCAATAAATACTAATTTGATACTCAAGTTCATATAAACATAAAGATGTACTAACAATGACTCAACTAGATAGGTCCATGCCAGACTATACAAAAACATAAATACACCAACATTGCAGAATCCAGGATCTTTTTTGAATGCTGAAGTCGAAATTTAGGATTTTGAATATAACCTATCCTGTGCAGGAAAACAAATCGTATGCTGAGTAATCAACTCAGTAGTATTCCTAAAAAGCTAATATCAATGTTTAATCACTTAAATCCATTTACAGCATTGTTAATACAAATTTCAATTTCTTTTCTAATAATTTCAATCTGTTTTCCAAATTCCTAGCATTTAACTTTCTCCAAACCATCAAGTTTTACCTACATAATCGTAGTTTCAACAAAAGAAAATCCATTCTTCCATTCCATTCTACTTTATCCCAACAAAATTTGATAACCTCCACACATCCTTTGTATTTTAACCAAGAAGCCTCAAATCGAATCTTCTTGGGAGATCAAGTATCTTTCCAATCAAAAAAAATAAATAAATGTAAATGGTCGAAACTAATTATAAGAATATTGAGCTCCTTTGGATTAGGAAAAGGTTGAAGCCACTCCAAATTAGTCAACGCCCTATCAAGCCTTTCCTTTATAATCACATTATGTCTAACCTCAACCTAAGTAGAATTTTTCCGTTTAAAAGGAATTTCATTCAACCCATACCAACTAATCATTCTTTAAAACATTCTATTTTCCTAACCTCTTTCTCCCTACCCTAACTTTTTCAAACTCATAAGTAAGATCATTAAAGTCCCCCCCCACACAACCAAGCTTCTTTAATCCCATAATTTTTACCTTTAATTCCCTCCCACACCTTTTTTTTTTATCTTCGAACTTAAGAGCTCCATAAACCCAAAAATTTTTATACAACTCACTTGTTAGTACAAAATTTCGGTGAGGAAAATCTCGAACACACGAACGGAACAAGAACACCAACTGGAACCGAAAACAAAGAAATAAGATAAGGCTCCAAGGCATGTATCAAGCCACTATATTTGAGGTTCTATTCTTTCTTGGAAAAAAATTCTGTTTTGAAAACAGTTTTCTTGCATAGCAAAATTTTTTTTTTTTTGAAAACCCACCTAGATTATGATATTTATAGTAATAAACCTTAGACCGAATTCATACATGTGTTTTCAAATAAGAGAATCCTTTATTTTTTTTCAACTTTCAACCAAACGATCTTTTCTGTTATTCTTATACCACGAATTACTTCGAGTGTGGGCTCTAACCAATTGAATTTAAACATAGAACTAGAAAAAGTTTTCCTTTTGAGGTGAAAATGAAAATTCTTTCTTCTTTAATAGAATCAGTAAAATTGTTATTCTAAATAAGTTGAGAATAAATTCTCTCTATTTTTCGGCAGAATAACAATCTCTCAAAAGTTGTGTTAATAGCTCTACTGATGTCATTTATTTATAGAAAGAGAAGGTATAACCTTTGTAGAGTTATAGAGGCTTATTTTAAATAAATAAAAACGTCCTACTTAAAGTAGGAGAGGGGTGAATGACTCATCCTTATATTTCTACTAGGGTTGTCACCCCATTCATGTTATATAAGGGGTTTTAGGCCTCTCTCACATCAAGTCCAATTATAAGTACTTCATAGGCCTTTTTGACCCAGTACTCTGTAACGTGATCCAACTAGATTTAGTTTTTCTATTTTCTAAAATAAAATTTAATATTTACATATTAAATAATTTTCTCATCCCAATTTTACTTCAGTAAATTTTTGACAATTTTACCCTTCGGTAAAATTTTGAAGATTTTACTCCTAGTAAAATTTTGAGAAAATACATTCAACATGTCACAACTCAACATGTTCATTATGAACGAATGATTTATTTTCATTTTCGAGCTTCAAAATAGTCCAAAAACATAAATTCATTCTTCCATAATTTTTTAAGTAATCTTAGATAGGATTGTAATTTTCCATTTCCATTTTCATTTTTGGAAACTTGCATTCATTTCCAAATGATTCCTTTTCTCCATTTTGGAGAAAACCATAGTTATTCCTGAATTTTTCTCATTTCTCTTTTTCTATTCATTTCGTTCATTTCGTTCATTTCTATTCAAACACGTAATTCATTTCTAGTTTCAACGAGCTAGAGGAGAGATTGATTGAACATATGTAATTGAGGCTCAAATGATTTATAATCAAGTTTCGGCTTTTGAACTATTAATTATAAACTCATTTAGTCACGAAGTCATTCCATTACAGTATCGTGACTAAGCTCTCCTCAATGACATACCATTACGAAAGCAACTACTCAGTTCTTGTCCAAAGACATTGTCATAAGTGTGTTACCATCATAGGATATCCTTGATCTCTTTGGGATAATATTCGTTCTCCCAATATGATCCTATTTTATCTCATGGTAATCATTACATCTTCTTTCATGAAAAGCCAATCACTATCAAATAGTGATCAAGTCATCCATCACAAAGATGGACGGCCCATGGCCATGTTTGCTTTTCATCAACCATGTAATGCCAATGAGAGGATATCATTTACCCATGTTTTAGGCTATGAATTCCACTGTTGTGAATTACGCTACATACTAAAGAAGTCGAACATTCAACGCACCAGCTTTCAGTTCCTTATCTATTTGAACTCAGGCTTTTACTTGCATCAAATTGTATGAGTCAGGCATACATAGTCCACCGTCCACTCAGGATTTAGGTATGTCACACTATGAACGTCACAAGTGAATAAATCTATAAAGGGATTCAAGATCTATTCTGCTTGGTTATGTTCGATGTACTATCAGTCCAACCAGACACATCTATGTCTTTATCTTCTAGGAGTCATTCGCTCCGATGCCCAAGATAAGGCATCTCCCCAATTAGACTTAATAGACGATATATTAGTCTTTCAACCAGTTTTCTCATTTTGATTAGGCTAAGGACATGTTTAGGTTAATCTATTAATACAAGTTGTCTTTCTATACTACAATCCAACCACGTAATACCACTTAATATTAGTTAAACAATAGACAACTAATGAGCAATATTTGCTTCTATTTTGCTTTTCATACAAAAACCATGTGAGGACAATAATACAAAGTATATTGATTTGATTCATGAATAATTTTATTAATCAATCTGTTCAAAAAAATTACAAGTGTACTTAGACAAAAATGCTACACTTAAGGCACTAGTTTCAATAGTCTCCCACTTGCCCTAGTGAAGTAGATGAGACATGTTTCGCATTCTTATGTCCTCCATATGTTTCCCAAAGAGCTCTCTAACTATAAGAGTCTTGGCTAAACAAATCCCCAAGGTTTGTCCTCATATGCGATTTTTGACTACATCCACTATTTCGTCAAATATTTTCATCTCCCTTAATGTGTTTTGTCCTTATGTGGTTTCTATCAAGTTTAGTTATATCTGCACTGTTACATTGCTATAGCTTTTCCATACCTCATATTTGATCTTCCATAGTGAAGTTAGCAGTGTAACCCTTATGAACCCGCCATTTAGGACAAAAACACAGCTCAATGTTGATTTCCTCGAATCCCTTTAATATATATATACATGTGTGTGCGCGTATTTGTAAGTACTAAAATTTTTTAAAAAAAAGAGTGTAATTTAATATCAATTTATAAATTAAGCCTATTATTAATTTTATATTATCATATCTTAATGTTTCCTTATGACCATACCAAATCATGATGTGATTCTTAATTAGGTCAAATTTTATATGTTCATCTTTTAAAGGAAGAAAAGTGATGACGGATAAAATATTGACTTTGAGGGCTAAATTAAGGGAAAGATTTTACTTAGAAAAATGATTGCTTGAAATTATGGTGATTTTGGGTTGTATATAACGCATTAGATTATTCTGGAGTAATGATTATTAACCATAATTTTGTAACAATTTCGGTTATATACATTAATATATCAAAATATGTTATTTTATTTGACTTTTGGTATCATTTATCCACTCATGTGCCAATTAACAGATTTCCCAAAAGTCGTTAAAATAATTGTGCCAACAAAGTTAAAGTTTTTCAAAATCCTACTCAGTTAAAAGAGTTTTTAAAATAATTTCAAATATTTTTATTTAAAAAATTACAATTGTTAAAATTTAAACTCATGTCACACTTCTATAAAATATTTCTTTTTATCATTTTGATTAAAGCTTTATTTTAATATTTTATACATTTTAACGTTGTTATAAAAATTGTTTCACCCACATTATATATAAATCTATACTTTTGTCTAAGTGTGTGATTGAGTCAATTTATGAGTCAAGTCGACACTTTGTCAAAGAAAATTACTAAAATAAACATACATGATTTAAATCATTTATATTATTATGAGGATACTTTTATTTTTTATTTAAAAAATCAATAAAAATTATAAATGCTAAGATTTGAACACATGACACCAACATCTATAAAACCTTTTCTTTATCACATGAATCAAAATTTTATTTTGATATTTTTATACATTTCAATTTTATTACACAAATTGTTTCACCCACAATTTTTTGTATATCTATACTATTATTTAAATCCCTGGCTAGGTTGGTGTCACGAGTCAATCGGACACCAACTTGATTGGAGAAATCACTAAACTAACCTTATAGTTTTTAAATAAATTATATTTTTACAAAGGTACTTTTATCCTTTTACATTTTAAATAAAATCAATAAAAAAATTACAAATGATAAGATTTACACCCGTCCGTCAACAAGCATACAACCTCAACATTACCGTTACAATGAATGTTTCATTTTGATTTTCTTTTTTACATTTTAATATGATTACACAAAAGATTGACACCCACAAATTTAGTTTATTGGCAATGTCATTAATTGAATTTGTGTCACAAGTTAGCTCAATGTTGAATTTTTTTAGAATTAATATTTTGATATTGAAATTTCTTTTCACCAACATGATAATATTTTTGACATGTTATAGAAAATCATTTAATATTTTTAATACCATATATTTACTTAGAAATTAAACTAATTTTTTTTATTTTAATTATGTATGTGTTCTTATTTATTTATTTATTAAAATACAGATGTATATTTTAAATATATAATGATTCAAGTGTTGTAGTAAAAAGGATAGAATGGAGGGATAGATATCACACAAAATCAGAATGGGGACACAAAGCATTATCCGAAAATAGGGTTTGGTAAAAAAAACAAAATTCACAAATCCAAAACGCTTTCCAAGTAATTTCATTAACCCAAAAACAAACAAAGCCGAGCCGCTTTCTACGAATTTTCCTTCATGTGAAAGGCCCCCACTAGGTTCCTGCCCATTCCTTTGCCCCAGTTTCCAACAATTTCACAATCTACGTACCAACAGTTATTATTTTTATTAGAAATATGGTTTTATAATATTAGAAAGATTGGAAAATATCATCATATTTCAATTTAAAAACTTTAGATAGCTGTTGCCAAATTAGCATATTTATCCAAACTACTACAGTAATTGATTGTAACGGTGATAATTCGTGTATTCGCAACCTTTCAATTACACTCTCTAATTTTTATAGGTAATTATTATACTCAAATTCAAGTAATTTACTACTTTCTAAATACGCATGCATCTTATTTTATTTAAGTTTGAATGTTAATTTTATACCATGATAATTACATTTTAATTTTATGACATATATTCTATTTTTATGTATTTTGACATAAAATAATTAAATAATTTACCTAATATTTATTATTAATTATGTACATTTGGTTACGCATAATGAATATTTATTTAATGTTATAGAAGGAATAATTAAAAAAATGAAATGTTAAAATAATTAGATAAAATTTTATATGGTGTTATTTTTTTTGTTAATTCTATTAGTACATAATGTCAAATACTTTTTTGTATTGTATTAACATATATTATAAACAATGATTCGATTTTATGTTTTGTTAATTGTTTAAATATTATTTTTAATTATTATTGATAACTTTTATAATAATTGATATTTTTTAAATTTAAAAATATATAATTATATAATTATAATTTATACTATCGAGCATGACATAAAAAATTATAATATAAATTAAATGATAAATAAATATATTCTTGT
>CM025257.1:20276150-20287048 GCA_013677275.1 Gossypium schwendimanii
TGGAGATTCTTTACTCATTTAAAATTGTGAAGTTGTAGCATTTTCAACTTGTTAATTTCTTGCTTCAATTTCTTAAGTTTCCAGCATATAAGTTGTGAGTAATGGAGTATATGCAGGATGGGCAGTACTGATGGAACCAGCTATGGTGCTTACACCTATGATGCTCTGGAGAGGGAGCCTTACTGGCCATCTCAGAAACTCCGGATTTCCATCACTGGTGCCGGTGGGTTCATTGCTTCCCACATTGCTCGACGTCTGAAGAGTGAAGGCCATTACATCATTGCTTCTGACTGGAAGAAGAACGAGCACATGACAGAAGATATGTTTTGTAATGAATTCCACCTCGTTGATCTTCGAGTCATGGAGAATTGCTTGAAAGTTTCCAAAGGAGTGGACCATGTCTTCAACCTCGCTGCCGATATGGGTGGGATGGGTTTCATTCAGTCAAACCACTCTGTCATTATGTACAACAACACTATGATCAGTTTCAACATGCTTGAGGCTGCTAGGATTAGTGGAGTTAAGAGGTTTGCTGGGTTGGTGCATTATGTGTTTGCCTTTTATTCATTGCAATAGTTGGTTTAAACTCGATATCTTGGTTTGTTTAGGTTTTTCTATGCCTCGAGTGCTTGTATCTACCCTGAATTTAAGCAGTTGGACACTAATGTGAGCCTAAAAGAATCCGATGCCTGGCCTGCTGAGGTTAGCGACTCGTGGTCATTAAAAACTATCCGGTAACCTTATGCTTGATTGATCAGTATGATGTAATTACTGATTTTTCACTTCTTAAATTTTGGTTTTAGCCTCAAGATGCTTATGGCTTGGAAAAGCTTGCAACTGAGGAGTTGTGCAAGCACTACACCAAAGATTTTGGAATCGAGTGTCGTATTGGAAGGTTTCACAACATTTATGGTCCTTTTGGAACATGGAAAGGTAAAGTCATTACTTTTTGTTAGTGCTTATGTATTTTGTTGCTTACAGAACATGCTAAATTCGTCTATCCATTTTATAGGTGGAAGGGAGAAGGCTCCAGCTGCCTTTTGCAGAAAAGCTATTACTTCCATTGACAAGTTTGAGATGTGGGGAGACGGTCTTCAGACCCGATCTTTCACCTTCATTGATGAATGTGTCGAAGGTGTACTTAGGTAAAATTTAGCATTTTTTATATCACCTCCAGCCAAAACTCATACTTTAGGCAAAAATTTTAAGGGAAAGCTCAAAGGAACATGCCATGAATGTTTCGGTTTTAATAAATGTTTGGTCTGCATGGATTGGCTTATACTAAAAATTAGAAAGGAATATGTCATTTGTATGATGTGTTTTTAGCCACAATTTTCTAATGTTTCTAGCGTGGGATGTTTTAGCTGAAAAACTGATGGATTTTGGCTCAATTCTAATTTTGATAGTGGAAAGAAGCTTCTTAGTGATTAACCTTCTTTAAATTAATGTCTTCAGATTGACAAAGTCAGATTTCCGCGAACCTGTGAACATTGGAAGTGATGAGATGGTCAGCATGAATGAGATGGCAGAGATTGTTCTTAGCTTTGAGGATAAAAATCTTCCAATCCATCATATTCCTGGCCCAGAGGGTGTCCGTGGTCGTAATTCAGACAATACGTTGATCAAAGAAAAACTTGGTTGGGCTCCTACAATGAGGTTGAAGGTAACTGAATTCTGTTATCGCTCACGATTATCATGACTTGAGCAAATGTTGTGGTTCACTTATGGCGAATATTTATTATACTCTGCTTTGTAGGATGGGCTGAGAATTACATACTTCTGGATCAAGGAACAAATTGAGAAAGAGAAGGCTCAAGGCATAGACCTATCTGTCTACGGGTCATCCAAGGTCGTGGGAACTCAAGCACCAGTCCAGCTAGGCTCACTTCGTGCAGCCGATGGCAAAGAATGAAGGAAGTAAAGGTCTTGTAGTTGCTTTAAAGCCAAGTTTTATTGGCAGATGGGGGGAATGCATAAACCAGTTTCAGGTTTAGTATTTAATTTTGGTATTGTAGTGTGTGTACTGTTGTTTAAAGGGGATTGTATTCGAAGTTAGCTGTCCATGATATGCAAGGCTTAAATAAATGCCATTTCGATTCCTAATGTCTTCTCACCTTCGTATGAACCGATGGGTATATACCAAACTGATCTGTTATCTAAATGCCAGTGCAAGTTGCTTTTCCTTTTGTTATTCATACCAAACTGATGGATTATTCATTGGTGGTCCCTTGAATGGTTCCTGCTATGGGGTATTGTAATTCATAGAATTTGTTACCAAACCATCACCTTCATGTGAGGGATATTCTCTCATAATATTCTGAATTATCATCCCTTTTTCATTTTTCTCTGACTTTTATTGAAGTTTTTGTGTTAAATGAAGAATTGCAACAAAAAATGCACAAAAAATATGAATTCACAAATTAGCAAAGTAATGGAAGATGGAATCCTCTCAATGGATTAATGTAGGCTCCAAATCATCTAAGCTATTCAAAAATGGGTAAAAATTGAAAACAATTCATATAAAATTCTCTAAAAATTCTAATCCTTATAATTTTGAACTGTTCTGCACCTTTCAAAATTGCTTCTACCAAACAAAACATTATCTACTTCCCTTTGTACATTAAATATCATGTGTTTGCTACCTATCATTTAATAAAAAATCCTCAATTTGCCAACCTATTAAATTACTTTACCTCTTAAAAAAAAATAAATCCAAACCAACACTGATTCAAGCAGGGTAAGATAGGGCATCCTGGCAACTTTTTCAACCTTTTGGGGTCATATCTGGGGCTGGAATTTATTGTCAATGATTTGAAAACCTCTTTTAATTCTAGATGGTGACCTTGATAGCTCCATTAAACCATCAGAATCTGTGGTTCAAATCTTGCCGAGGATTATACCAGACGTGGCTATATTGAAAAAGCTCAACTCCACAACAAAAACTGAACCCTAGGCTATCTCGTTTATGTGATAACATGGCCCTTTTTCTTCAGAAATTGATAGAGCATTGAGCAATTGGTTTGAGCTGAGCCCCACCATTTGTGGAGGCGCAAACATCAAACCACCATGTGCTGTGGCTTTCAATACTACTTTTTGCCTCTTGTTAACCAGCTTAACAAAAACAAACTGAAAGTTTATTCAAATTTGTGTTTTCCCCTTTTAAAATTATAGTATCATCATTGCTATTGATGAGTAGTGGTGCCAATCTGTGTTTTTCACCAGTTATCACCTGTACAACTTTTGACCCTTAAATCAAGACCATGGTAAATCCGAAATAGCCATGAAATCATTATTTATACTGCTGTAATGTGATTTAGACGTGAGAGGATTTGGCTATAATAAAGGTAAAACTAGTTTGTGAATCAAAGATGCAACATAGACCCCATCATCAGGTATACATACAATATATTTAAGCATATAAACATAAGAATCCCTGTGGGGAGGAGCAAATGCCGGATAAATATGAACAGCCTCCATCACCCGAAGAACCGGATCCATTGTTAAATCACTCCCTTAATCATCAAGGTCACAATAGATGGGATTATCTTCAAGCTGTTCTGCAAACTTCTTGAGGACGTCTTTCATGTATTCCCTGAATTCATTGTCCGCTTTCACAACACTCTCCTCATTTTCTACTTCAGAAAAGACTGCATCGTAGAGAAGAATCACAGCGTCATTAGATTCTGATGGTGGCAAGCCGAAATCCTTTCCATGTTTCTCGAAGAAACTCCTGATTAGCTCTGTTGTCTTCTGCAGCCCGTCTTTTCCGCTCTTCGTTTCCTGCAAAACTCTCTCTACAACATTGTCGAATTGCTTCTCGTCTGCCAAGAGCTGCAATATGTAAACTTAGACATCAGAATTCACCCTTGTGTTCGACAACTTGATAATTCCTAGCAACAATTACCTATCAATTCTCCTACTAAACGGGATCAGCTATATTAATCATTCACATTCTAAGTTTTCCAAAATTATAACCAAGTTTTTCCACTCTTATGTTAGTTGGACTCGAGTGTAAGTGCTGAATACAAGTATGTAATTACTTGCTTAAGTAGTAATTACATGCTTATGTTATTCATGAAAAACCTCGTTTTTTTTTTTTTACCCAATTGGAAATGATAAAAAATGTTTAAGTAGTAATTACATGAAGAATTTCAAAAAGGTATATGCTCTTCAATCTCTGTATTATTACAAATATAACAAAGAAAAGATCGAGTTCCTGATCTACCTTTCTTAGCTTAGAACCATTGACAACCTTGACATTATGTATGATAACAACATGGTTTTCAGACAATGCATCAGCTGTTTCCTGCAGAATTGGCTGAAGTAATTCAGCAAATTGTGCTTGTCCCAGTTCTTCTTCCCCCTCGGCCCCATGCTTTTTTAATATGTCATTTAGCAGAGGAAATTCTGTCCAAACAACATTCGGAAGGAACACAAAGATTAGAATTTTATGACATCAATGAATGACGATTGATAACATATCTTTAAACACTGGATTAGAAAATGCAACTGTAATGCTGAACAGAATAAGATTCTTGCTTCAGAGTTTAACATAACATGTTAACTTCGTACTTGAAAATCTCCTTGAATCACACTATCTGTTACAGCATGGAAACTGACAAACCCACAGGAAAACCGCTAATTAGTACTTGTTTCACAAGCTATTTGACTAAAGGCATCTCTCATGTGCTACTACTGCCAGTTTGTCCGGCAGCTCTAGAATGGATGCATGCTTTCTCACTGATTTACACAGCAAGTTGCAATCATTCATCATTCGTTCGAGTTAGGATGATGGTTTTTATCAGGGTTTTGCTAAGGCTAATCAATCGGGCAAAAGTAAAGGGAAACATCAAACATTCATAAGCCATTCACGCAAGATTCATTAAGGGGGTTTCTGAAGAGATTGATAATGGGGAAGGTGCTTGCTTGCCATGGATTTACATAATGATATGCTATCATTAATCATACATTCCAGTTAGAATGCAGATTTTCTATAGTGTATTGGTGCTACCATAGCAAAGTGAAATACCATAACACACCCATGCAAGAACATTAAGAGAACTCAATTACGGTAATTTGACACAATGTGATACGTAATGTACAATAGACTGACAACTCCAACATTA
Organism: Gossypium schwendimanii; assembly: GCA_013677275.1. Taxonomy (NCBI): domain Eukaryota; kingdom Viridiplantae; phylum Streptophyta; class Magnoliopsida; order Malvales; family Malvaceae; genus Gossypium; species Gossypium schwendimanii. The sequence goes on from CM025257.1 coordinate 20,281,277, forward strand.
TAAAGGAAATGATTGAATCTAATCTAAGCTTTTGATTATTGAATGAAGTCAAGAATTAATATTCTAAATACTTATTATCTCCCAATAGACATAAATAAGATTCCAATACTAGGAGAGTCACCCACCGAAACGGGACATGCACTTTGTATTTAATTTTGTGCCTAATTGCAAAGGCAATAACATCTCAGAAAGGAAAGAAAGAGAAGGACAACAAGAGGCTTTCATGTGAACTTTTAGTCACAATGATGATGTTGGACAGATCCCATGTGCTTGTGTCACGGGCCAAAGTGTAAAGCCTGTGACCATGGCACAGGATGCACCCCATAGAGGTCTATCGATTAGATGATGATCATTTAACCCACGAGAATTGACCAGATTTCAAGAAGTATTAGAGAAGCCTGTCAGATTGAAGTCTGGTTGACCCGATAATGAAAATATGACAACATAGGCTATTTTTAGTAAACATGGGAATCATATCTTGTAGATTTGATTTGATATGATGTAATATTGTAAATCCCTAAAATCAAGAGATAGACTAATCTCGTCCGTCAATGTAATTTGATATTGACCGTCAGTTTTGGGGGAGCTCAACTATAGATAGAGAGTCTCCCCTCATTTGTATCTCATCCATTGTAACTTGAATTCTTAAAAGTAATAGAATTCTTTGAGTATTTACTCAAACACTTTGTGTGCGTTCTTTCTGTTCTTTTGAAGTTTCTTTTTTTTGGCACAATTGCTTCCGCTATACAAATTGGTGCCTTAGAGGAATCTTAAAGGAATCCTCATTTTTGGGAGTAAAGGCTGACTTAGGTGAGTTTGGAGCGAACGGATTGCCTAAGGCCGTACGGATCGAGAGACGAAAGATCTAGCAACATGACACTTAAACCAAGTTAAATCAATAAACATTAAGCTCGATTTTCTTTTTTTTTTTGCATAAACACTTCAAAATGTGTAAGTAATATTTATCACATAGTAATTGTCATTATGTTGTTCAATTTATGGTTAAAAAGTGATGGGTAATAGGCACAAGTGGACACAGGGAAGAGATCACAGACCTCATTTGATCCATAAATGACTCTTGTATACATGAACTGAGTTAAATCCATGAATACGATGTTCGAGTTTTTGCTGCATCAAAACTTCATAACGTGTAATAAGTCCAATTTCCACGTAGCATCTCATTCTGGCGGTGAACTTACGGTGTCAAACATTCCATCTAAAATGACGGATGATGCGGTCGGACACAAGAGGGTGCAAGGAAGTGATCAAAGACCTTATTGATCTATAAATGAGTTTCACCATGTGCATTCAATAGGATCACCATATCAAAAGTTGAAAAGACAAATTGATACATCAAAACAACATAAGAAAAAATTATATGGAAATGGGAAGAGGAACCTGAAAAAGGAGGGATCCCCATTTCAACACCCATATGAACAAGTGCATTTCTCAGCTCATTCTTGCAAATCTTCCCTTTATCTTCTATATCCATATCAGTAAACAAATTCTCTGCTAACATAGCATAATCATCTTCATCCTCCAAAAACATCTTCAAAGTATTCCCATCCAGTATTGACACCACTAATGGATCATCTAAGCAAATCAACCAAAAAAAAAAAGCAATAATTTAAATAAAAATAACCCAGATCACAAAATCAATAAAAAGTTTAAGGTTCTTTTTTTTTTTAATCTTAACTATTAAGTAATCAAAATTGACTTTCCTTTACCTTTCAACTCATCAGCAATGGCAGAGATGTAATCAGAGAGAAACTTGGATGCTTTCTCTTTGTCGAGCTCTGTTTGCCGGAAAGTGACGTCAGCATGATCACCGGGTCCCGAGATGACACGAGAAAGAGCGGAAGCCTTAAGGTTTTGAGGCAATGAGAGGCCAAAGAGAGAGGTGGAGGCTTTGGAGTCGGCGATGTCAAGGAGTTGAGCTCCACTGACGGAGCCGTTAAGTTCAGGCAAAGAGGGATTGAATGATCGGAGATGGGTTCCGTCAAGCACCGTTAAGCCTGATTCAGACATTGTAAGACAGAAGGAGACTTTGGGAGAGTTTCAGTTTCGGACAAGGTTTTTTTGTGTGTTTTGTTCTTTGATAGAAAGGTTTTTCCCTTTTTGTTTTTATAGTTTGAGTTTGGGATTATGGTTTAGGACTTGTACTTTGCCAAAAATATCAGAAATGCCCTCTTTTATTATTCAATTTATTGGATTTTATTATTCATTTTTATTGAAAATAAAATCATAAAAGAATCGTTGACACAAAAAAAGAAAAAATCATAAAGCAAATATAATAGTGATAGTGGACATGTTGATGTATTTATTTTCAATCTTATTTATTGTAATTTACAAAGGAAGAAATGGGTAAAAAAGTAAGGGGAGGCTTCCAAAGTCAATGGGTTTACGCGGTTTTAGGCATTGATTTTTCTCATGAGCGTTTAAATTTTATTGGACCCATGTTGGTATAAAGTCCCATCTTTTAGGTCTCCAATCAATTACTCCAGCAAAATTCGAAAAATGGAAAAAGAAATTTAGAATTTTTAATTAATAGAATTCATTTATTCGAGTTATTTTAATTTTCTGAGTTAATTCAAATACATAATTCAAGTTTCGAGTTTGAGTGAAGTTAAATTTTACGATTCAAATAACTCGAATAACAAATTGGTGTAGATACCACTCTAATACATTTCAATTTTAAAAATAAACAAATTGGTTTCTCTTATGAAAAATTACACAAAAAATTAAAAATTATATTTTTTAAAATATAAAAATTTTAAAAAAATCTAAAGAATATATAAAAAAGTTAAAAATTTAAATATTTTCTAAAATAATAATTTTGGGTGTTAATTAATGATTAAGTTTATCATATTAAAATATCTTCTTCTTCTTCTTCTTTTTTGCTTTGAAAAAGTTTTCAAATTTACATGCTAAAACATTGAATTAGTTATACTGTAACAAGATTTTTATTTGACATGTTTAATTTTTTAATTTAGCTCGAACAATTTCATCCGATTTGACTCGACTTGAATTTTAGTTTATTCAACTCGATTCGAAAAAAATTCAAATCGAGTTAGGATGATAAAATAAGACTCGTCAACTCGAATTTTTTTCACTTGCTTCAATTGAATGCTCACTCCTCATACATAAATAGGTAAGCCTCACAAAATCACTAAATTATTAGTAAGTTTATTTATGCTTTAATCATTTAACTTTAAAAAATTACAAAATAATTACTAAACTATTCAAAAGTTTTTATTTTAGTCACTGGGTTGTTAAGTTTTTTCTTTTTAAAGTCCGACTAGTGAGCTTCAATGAATGATTCAACGATTGATACGTTGAATCAATACCCATTGACAAGTAGAATAATATACTATAGATCTAAGTCAATCTGACAATCAATATTAAAGATTGGAGAATAAAACTGTTTTGATTTTAGTTCGCATATTCATGACGTTCAAAGTCATTTCATAAATTAAAAAGCTAATTGTAGAAGATATGGGAAATGAGTGCTTTTGATTGGTGCAAATTGTGTGAATAGAGAAGGTCATATAACGATTTTAACAATCTGGTGGTTAAAATGAAAATTTTCGAATAGTTCAGTAACTATTTTGCAATGTTTTGAAGTTGAATGACAAAAACAAAAATTTACTATAATTTTGTGATCTTAAGTATAATTTATACTAAAAAATCATTTTAGTGTTTATATTATTAAAAATATTATAATTCCTGTAAGTTGAAAAAGCTAAAATTTTAGTCCCTCAAAATAATTTTACCGTTGGTTACTAACATGACATAACATTGTAGCTGACGTGACAATAAAAAGTATTGAATTCAATAAAAGAATTCCTACTTGTGATATAATCTCTAATGAAAACCCTCAGGTGGAGCGCCAACCCACCCAACAATTAAAGAAAAAGTCAATGAAAATCTAGTTGAAGTAAAAGGGATTATATCATTCTCATTCTCATTTTATTTAACAATAAGTAGACCCTAATTTGATGGGTTGTTGCTCTTTAAGTCATATTAAATTTTGCTATGTGATATTGTTTTGTGAAGTATTAGACAATATCAATTGTGATGCTAAACCTAGATAGTATCTTCATTTTTTTAATGTTATTCAGTTGTCATAATTATTGGTTGAAGCAATCAAGAGCACTATTATGCCCTTAATCTACACTTTTTTTCGAAACACTACAACAAAATAGGCTTATCACTACATTTTTTTGGACTTAAGACGACGCAAAAAAGGTTGGCATAGATCATCCCGACATTTCTCCTGACACTTCCAAAAACGTTGTCTTTAGTGCAGTTGGCATAGGTATCACGACGCTTTTGAAAAAGTGCCAGCATCATCCAACATAAGCCGATCTTTATTGAAGGGTTGGCAAAGACCTAGTCAAGGCCGACCTTTAGAAAAGGTTGGGATAGACCCGTCTAAGGCAACCTAAAAAAGGTTGGAATAGACCTTGTTTGCACCAACACCTTATATAGTTCACTCGAGTCCCATGTTTTTTTACAACTTTTTGATACGATATAGAGAGGGAAAAGAACGAAAGGAGAAAAAAGAAGAAGAGAGAAAGTGGAAATGGTGGAGAAGGGAGTATGGCTTATGGCTGTAGCAAGTTACAATTCGGGCATGCAAGAGCTGATATTGCTAAGAATTAAGCAGCATCCATCGACGATCCTCATTCAAATAATAAAAATCATGAAACAGATTCTCATTGTCGAGAAGGGACCAGTATTTGTCTGTTCAGAATTTAATTTTGGGGAAAATTGGAAATGGTCAAATAGGGTAGACAGGTAGTTTTAAGGATTTGATTTTTTTGGGGGGGGGGATTGGAAATGGATTGGTGGCAAATGGGAAAATAGTTTAGTTGTTTAGGAAGAGGAAAATCTAAAACGATGTAGTTAAAAAATGTTGGGATAAATCATGAGCAGACAAAGACAACACAAAAAAGGTAGGGTTAGATAAAATATTTGCAAACACATAAAAAAAGGTTGGGATCGGTTAATATTTTCCCAACTCTTCCTAAAAAGTCGAGATATAATCAAATTTTGCCAACACTCAAAAAAATTGTTTAAAGGTACAAATTTAAACAACCCCAAAAAGGGTCAGCGCAGTCCAAAAAAAGTCATCTTAAACTTTTTATATGACAACACTTTTATATAGTTGGGAAATGTATAACAAAAGTCGGCATAGTGTTGGACAAAACCGACACTTATTTAAGTGTTGCCTTAGGCATGCATATCCCGACCTTTATATCAAGAGTTGGCCAAAGCATATATAAGAAAGTCTATCCCAACACTTAGGAAAGTGTCAACCTAAAAATGTCATCTTAAGGTTATTTTGTTGTAGTGAAAACTATTGTTATTTGCAAATAGTATGTAAAGTTTGTGTATTAGCAAAACATATAAATACTTGAACCAATTTTGGGTTTGAATATTAAGTTGGTCGCTTTGCTCAAAATCCACATGACCTTTCCTTGCATTTTTCTTCATTATTATTTTCTTCGTCCACATTTTAGTAGTCAAGTAATTACTTGAACCAATTTTGAGTTACCATAATTGCTAGGTAACATGGAATTTGTCATAAGTTGGTATTTTTACTCAAAATTTAGAAGTGTAAATGGGTTAGGTAGGTCAGGTCAAGGTTAGGTTCCAAAAAACTTTCAAGTTCAGGTTTGTTTTTAGATCGATTCGGTACGTTCAAAAAATTAATTTTACTATTTAAAAAATATTAAAATATTAAAAATTATATTTTAAATTGATATT
>CM025257.1:20349101-20360581 GCA_013677275.1 Gossypium schwendimanii
AAATCAAGTTTTCAACATCAAGGGAATTATATCAAGCTCGGAACCAAAAAAATCCCCCTGTTTGGTTCTGTTGTTACCCGTCTGGAGGTTATGATTGAGTATTAAATGGTAAAAGGTCTGAATTTTTATTAATTGGTTTTTTTTTTATTTAGAGGGTATTTTTTTAAGTGATTGGGGAGTTTCTGAAACTGGAGTTGAATTGGTTAATGATTTTTGTACCAGTTGTTACATCTTGTTATACATCAATGATCACCAACTCGAGTCCTAGATAAAATTCGCGTCACCTACCCATGACCCGAATAGGTCCCACCAAACGATTAAGTGCCAAGCAAACCACGAGAGAACAATAGGAGAGTTCGGCGATCTAGCTTATAAGGTGAGCTTACAGATCCAGCTTGCACGAATTGAGTGAGGATCGTGGCCCCAATCTGCATATACCTAAGATGCTCGTAGAAGGCCCAAGGTGCTCACAGAAGGGAGATCACATGTTCTGCAAGCGACCCAGAGTGAAACATGTGTCCAGCAGGCCTAAATCCCGCTCAGAATATCAATCCCATGAAAAGAGAGGACCGCGTACATTGCAGGCGACCCAGGGCAAAATATGTGTTTGATAGGCCTGGAGCCTGCATGGAGTGTTAGTCCTAGGAACGATGGATTTAAGAAAAAAAGTGGGGTCAAATGGTGAGCTGTGATAGTATAAATACTTGAACGCTCCTGTTGATGAGATATGAGACAAAATGGCTCAACAATTGGTGCAGTGAGCATGGACAGACTTCCGATCATCAAATTCTAGCAAGTTTGGTTTTCTTTTCTTCAGTCGAAGAATAGAAATGGCTCACCCAAATGAGAATTTTCCCTTCAACCTTTCGTCAGAACAGGCCTGAGCCTCAGGCTCTAACAGTCAGCATAATGAAGCGGATTTGTTTGCCGGATGATTCATTAATAGACTGGAGAACTTCAACAATGTAGTTCTTCAGAGAGTTTCTGACCCTCTAGACCTGAATGTTTACACCAGCGAAAGACTGTCGCTTTCTCTTAACCAAGAGGCACCTCCACAATAGTTCTTTGCTCTGTAGGAGCAAATGAGGGAGCAAATGGCCACTCAGGAGGCTCGATTTAAGCAACAACAAGCTCTTCAGTAGGAACTACTAAAACAAAACGAGGAGTTGAGAAGAAAGGTGCATTCTGATAACTCTAGCTTTCAAGACAACATGAACACACAGGATGAGGTCCCAGGCATACAAGTGAAAGAGTGGCAAAATGAGACGAATGAGTTATAGAGGGATGTAAGGGCATTGCACCCTGAATCTCAGGACATGGATTGATTATTCTGCTCCAACAATTCATTGGCCCCTGAGATCATAGTAGTGAACTTGCCATGTGACTTCAAGGTCCTAAAGGATATGTTTGAGGGAAGAAGGGACCCACCAGCCAACTTGATGCAATATAAAGACTACATAAATGTATTAGGGCATCAAATGCAGCAAAGTGTAAGGCCTTTTCAACGACGCTTAAGGGAAGCGCCAAAGACTGGTATTTATCCCTTCCCTAAAGTTTGATTAGGAGTTTCTCGTAGTTAGGGTAGATGAATCTAGAAAGGATCTCAAGGATCTCAACCAGATCACACAAGGAGATACTTTCTGAGGGCAGGTTTGAAGCTTATACCCCCTGAATGCCATCTATACCTACATTTTCAGCCAAGTCAAAAGCTTTGGCATCTTACCTAAGCCACACTCAATCAGGAGTGCTACAAGAAGATTAAATTCAAGAGATAGGTGTGCCTTCCATGATGACATAGGGAACAAAAACAAGGACTGCTTCACACTGAAGGATGCTATAGAGGAGGCAGTGCAAAATGGAGAGCTCGCAGAGTTCGTAAATCAGAGTGGCCCCCAACAGGGTCAATGCTCGCGTAATGATTCTAAGGGTAAATAGAAAGTTAAAGGTATAATCCATGTAATTTTAGGCATGAATGAAGAATGGATAAGTTCCAACACAAAGTGGAGGGCACGCATGAGAAATGTAATGTCGCTCAGCGCTCTCAAGAGGTCGCATTAGCAGTAAAGGTGGAGTGTTGAATACAGTAGTAATGATAAAAAGTTAGTCTGTGACGAAGAGGGTAATGACACGATGGTTGTCTCGATGACAATTGTAGGTTTCGAAGTTAAAAGAATACTTGTAGGCAGTAGGAGTGCAGTTAAGGTGTTGTCTTTGGATGCATACCAGAAGATGTGGCTAAAAAAGCATGCGTTGTCTAATGTGGCTAAAAGAATACTATTGTATGGCTTTGTGAATCATCCCATTAAGGTGAAAGACTCGATCACCTTACCAGTCACCTCAGGGGATAACGAGTACACAACTGTGGAGTATGTTCAGTTCTACATGGTAGGCCACCCAATGGCATCAATGTTATTTTTAAGCAACCGATAATGAAGATGGCAAATATGGTGGTTGCAACATTCTACATGAAGATTAAGTTTTTGGCAAGAACTGGGGTTGGATTCTTGCACTCAAATTAGTGAACTACGAGGTAATGCCATATGTTATATGTTAATTAAGCACGAGAATCTGTTGCCAAAGGATAGAGTTTACTAGGGACATTGTTAGCGAATTAGGTCCTGGATTTAAACAGCTTGGGCGTAAGGGACGATGAGAGAAGCAAAAAAACATGAGGCTGTGGAGCATACTGAGACTCTAGAACTATTTTGTGATAATTAGGAAAAAACTATTAGAGTCTCGTCAAAGTTGGTGGCAGAAGAAAATAACGTACTTGTCAAGTGTTTAAAAGAAAATTCGGTTATTTTAACCTGGTCAGCAGCAGATATATTGGGGGTTGGACCCTCAAGTCATCGTCCACAAGTTAAATGTCCTCCTAGAAGCAAAGCCAACAAAGCAAAAAAAGAGGAAATAGGTGGTGGAAGCAGTAAGACAAGAAGTAGCTGAGTTACTGTCAGCAGGTTTAATTAGAGAGGTAGATTATCTAGATTATGATGAAGAAAGCAAATGGAAAATGAAGAATGTGCATCGACTTCATGAGCTTCAACAATGCGTGCCCTAAAGACAGTTTTCCCCTACCTTTGATTGACCGTTTAGTCGGTGCAGAATAGTTCACAGGTTCATGAGCTTCATAGACTCTTTCTCGGTCGATAATCAAATTCTTTTGGATCAAGGAGACCAGGAAAAAATGGTTTTCATCACCGAAGATGGGCTTTTCTACTATTAGGTTATGCCTTTTGGCCTTAAGAAAGCGGAAGAACCTATTACAGGTTAGTGGACAGAATTTTCAAAAACCAAATAAGTCATGGGCTTGAAGTCTATGTGGATGACATGTTAGTAAAAGGCGAGTCAATGGGGGAACATGTGCGTAACTTGTCTAAAACGTTTGTAGTCCTAAGGGCTCACAACATGAAGCTAAATCCTAAGAAGTGTGTATTTGGCATGTGGGCAAACAAGTTTTTGAGCTTCTTGATTTCGAAAAGAATGATAGAAATGAACCCCAAAAAAATCCAAGCGATCATGGAAATGTCTCCCCCGTGAACCATAAAGAACATACAACGCCTTACAGGCAAAGTAGTGGCACTCAACAGATTCATTTCCAAGATGGCAGACAAGTGCCTCCCTTTCTTCAAAGCCTTGAGAACCTCTTTCTCTTGGACTAAAGAATGTCAGGCAGCCTTTGAAGAATTGAAGTTGTATCTTACCTCCCCTCCGCTTTTGAAATCACCTCAGGTAAGAGAAACCCTCTATCTGTACTTGGCTACCTTGGAGGAGACGATTGTAGCGGTGTTAATTAGATCAAAGGGCATTCATCAATTTCCAGTGTATTACATCAACAACATACTCCAAAACAACGAGCTAAGGTACTCGAAAATAGAAGTGTATTTTTGCTTTAATAATTGCAACTCGTAAGTTACAACCGTACTTCCAAGCCTATGAATGAGATATTGTCCAAAGTAGACACTTCAGGAAGGGTAACAAAGTGGGGTATCGAGCTAGCTAAATTTGGAATAGAGTTCACTCTACGAACAACGATAAAAGCGGAAGTGCTAGTTGATTTTATGGTGAAGTGTTCTTTTGAGAAAGCTGTTGACACAACAGGTAATATAGTTTGCAATTCGGAATATTGGATAATGAATATCCTATAAGAATTGAATGTTACATGAACATTGTTCAAAACTAACAATTCAATCTATTATATTTTATGATGAGGCATAATGAATTCAGCACTTTATGCTAAGATTTCTTTTTCACTTGCTGTACACCATTTAGTAGTTAGCCCACCTCCAGAAAGTATACATGCAACTGATAATTAAAAAAGTTGGCTAGTTTATGTCGATGGCTCCATAGCCAAAGTAGGATCAGGAGTAAGTGCACTCCTAATTGACTCCAATGGCAGCAAATGGTAGTATGGATTGTCATTTAGGTTTCAAAAGTCCAACAAAACCGCTAAGTATGAAGCTTTGGTATCAGGACTACAATTAGCACGCCAACTAGAAGTGAAAGACCTAATTGTCCACACAAACTCACAGCTGGTGGCAAAACAGATGAAGGGCGAATACGATGTAAAACAGGCGCTGCTAAAAAATATCATACAATCGCAGCTCAATTGCTCACAGGGTCTGACAAAGTTCAGATTAAACAGCTCCCAAGAAGTGACAACACACGTGCTGATTTTTATCCAAGTTAGCATCCTCTATTGTCATCGAACAAAGAGGGAAAATCCTACTTGATCATAAAGAGACCCCGAGTTATGACATACTGCAAGTACTATGCATGGATCAGGAGGAAACTTGGATGACTCTAATAGTTCGTACTCTTCAAGGAAGACAAAATAACCAAGACAAAAAGGGGCTCGTGAAGCTACAACACAAAGCTGTAATATATGTCATTATTATAAATTACAAGTACTTGCATAAATAACGTGTGAATTGAATATTTGAATGTTACGAACTCATTTAATAGCATAATGAATTAAAGCAACATTTTTTGTCCTATGTTTGATAGATACACCCTTGATCTGATTGATGAGCTCAGGGAAATAGTTGAAGTAAAAAATACAGCATACGATCAGTAGGTGGCTCGCTACTACAACACCAAGGTTAAAAACAAGGAGTTCCAAGTAGGCGACCTTGTTTTAAGAAATACTGAAGCCAGTTTACCAACTTCCCAGTAATGAAAAATGACTCTAAACTGGGAGAGGCCATATAAAGTCGTAGAAAAAATTGGTTATGGAGCATATAAGTTAGCACGGATGGAGGGCACAATTGTACCACAAACAAGGAATGCCAGACACCTCAAAAAATATTATGTATAGTTCCTTACTCCTCAAATAAAAGATGTTTTCTTACTGATACTTATACTCATCAAAAACCCAAAAGGTTAATGAGAGCTAAAAGCTCCCAACTGTCATTCTAAGGCTCGCAAGTTCAATACCACATCCCTTAAACAGTTACCGAGAGTTAAAAGCTCCCAACTATCATTCTAATGCTCACAAGTTCAATACCAAAGCTCCAAACAGTTAGCGATAGTTAAAAGCTCCCAACTGTCATTTTAAGGCTCGCAGGTTTAACATCGTAGCCTCCAAACAGCTCACGAATTTACATTCCCAACTAATTATTTCAAAAAATAGGCCTAAATTTAAAATAACTAGCGGATTTACATTCCTAGCTGAGTATTTCAGAAAATATGCCTAAGTTCAAAATAGCTCGAGGATTTACATTCCCTACTAATTATATCAAAAAATAAGCCTAAGCTTAAAACAACTTGTGGATTCACAATCGATGATTTTTAAAATTTTGTTTAAGTTAAAGATTTGATAGCGATGAAGTCGTACAATAAATGTGATAAGTTCGCAGAAACTATAAGGTTATAACAATAGTTAATAAAAGCAAATTTCCTAAACAATCAAACTTCATTTCATTAAAAAGAGGGAGATATAAGGTTACAAGGATTATAAGAGGTTAAACATCAGTCAAGACCATCACAGGTCTCATTCTCTCTCTTTCCCTCCTCTACAACTTCAATGTTGCCAATAGCAGGCTGAATTGCAACATTATCTCTCCCCTCTTCCTCAGCAACCTCAGTATTTTAATTGGCAGGCTCAGTAATAGTGTTGCCAATAACCGTGACACTTGTCTCACCAGGACCATCTTTAAAGTAAAAATTCGTCGAACCCTTCCATTTTGCAGCGAACTCTTCCCATGCAGGCCCTTGAGGGGAAGCGAACATCAAAACCTAACTTATCTATCTCCACCTCGCAAAGAGCATCAAAATAAATGTGGCGAGCATTGAAGGGACCAACTGCAACTTGGGTATATAGAAGGATGTTGGACTTAACTTTAACAAGGAGAAGGAGACCTAGCATGGTGTCCATGGAGCTTTTCTTAAGTCCCTCTAGAGCCTCAGCACGCTTCTACTCAGCCCTTACCATGGAAGCTTCATGTTCAGCAATAAGGCAATCTTTGGTTACCCTATACTCCTCAATAACCCTCATCAGCTCAGCCTCTAGGGCCCTGTTATTATCTTTTTTGGATGCAATCTCGGTAAGTAACTCATCAATTTTTACTTGATATGCTTCCAAGTTCCCAACAATATCCCAGGTCTGCTTGTACAACACTTCATTCTGCCCCCTCATTTCTAGAAATTGCTCACAATCCCTCTCACGTAAGGCTGTGAGCTCTTTATAACGAGCCTCAACCCCATCGGCATTTTCTTTAACACCCAAGCTAATTGTGATAGCCTTAGTGAGCAAATTATGTAGAACAGAGGTAAGTTAGGTAAGTAGAGTCACATCGTGACCACTCGGCGATCTAACACCACGCATTCGATCCTTAACAGTCCTAGGAACTGAAACCTCAACACCTTCTATCACCCATTGCAAGTCTCTCGCTGTCAAATACCTATGAGCTGAGAGGAGCTTGCTATTATCTTCGGCAGCAAATTCTTCAATAGGAGGTGGAGGAGTAGGAGCACAAGGTGAAGCTGGAAGAGGAGGGTTATTAATAACAGTAATGAGGGAACTCACATAGGGAGTAAAGTTCGTAGGAGAAGCAGTACTGACAATCACCATAGTGGAAGCCCCAACAGTATCTTCTCTCCTTTTTTGATGATATTACAATCTCTCACTATCCGTCTCTTCCTCACTATTAATTATCACATTAATTGCTCCCGTCCCAATTCTACGATTTTTGCATACTGCTAAAAGTTCAGTTTGTAGGCCCAAAGCATCTTTCATCTCCAAAAAAGTGCTAAGTGTTTCCTCGGAGTCACTTCCTAAAGCCTGAGTTGTATCTGCACTACCAACAATCCTAAAATTAGTGGGAGCAGTTAACAGATTAATGGGAGCAACCCTTTCTACCCACGAGGAGGCCACCATCCATGGATGAGGCTTTATCTCGCAATAATTGTAGAAATAGTTTGCAAGCTCTTTTTGAAGGCCGGTCAAAACTCGGCCCAAGTCATCATTATTAATACTATCATAAATTCCATGTGACCATGACCGATTTTCAACAGCTACCCCTAAGGCTTCGGTGACCTCTCTACTATCACTTGGCTATACCCGTTAGGACTGTAACCCTCCACGTAGTAGAGAAACACATTCCTCACAGTGATGAGGTCCTCGATGATTGAGGGATTCCCTGTGCGAAGCCTTTCCGGTTGAGCTTTCCCATAATTTGTCCCTATGGTCCCCTTAAACAAACACATATCCTGGCTCGACATGGACCACTCCGTAGAAAAGTCAAACTTGTCTGCAACCTTGCATCTAACCCTAATATATTTCTCTCATTTTAGAGCATCGGTTTGCAACTATTGTTTCACATTTCGGTCGAGGAGAGAAATAATAGAAGCTTGGCCAATCCTCTCGATTCTGAGCCTTTAACAAATATAGACTCTGAAAAATGACGAGCTCTGGTGCCTCATTTCAACGATGGCAGTTGATGAAATACATACTGCAATCCACTAAGAGAACCCACAGAGTTGCCTAGTAACAATCTCATATTCGCGCAGGAGGCTGTATAAAAACGGATGAAGAGGTAAATGAAACCTAGCCTCCAAGACGTGAAGGGGAAGTAGGAAACCACCATTGCTTGTGTCGCTAAAGCTATGCTCCCCCTCGGGAACAGAAAACTCATATCGAAAAGAGGAATTTCGATCCCCCACATACGTAAACTCTGTCTCATCTCTTCATACTTTGTGGTACATGGAACAACTTTAGCCTCGATGGAGGTCTTGGAAACATGTTCCTGCGGTGGACAACGCGGCAATAATCGGCTTTCGACTCCTCTCATTTTAGGCATATACCCAAGGTGCTCACAGGAGGGAGATCACGTGTTTTACAGGCGACCTAAAGTGAAACACATGTCCAGCAGGCCTAAAGCCCGCTCAGAATGTCAATTCCAGGAATAGAGAGGACCGCATACATTGCAGGCGACCCAGGGCAAAACACATGTCCGGCAGGCTTGGAGCCCACACGGAGTCCTAAGAACGATGGAATCAAGACAAAACAGTGGGGTCAGGTGGTGAGTTGTGATAGTATAAATACCCGAATGCTCTTGTTGATGAGATACAAGACAAAATGACTCAACACATCTTAAGTAATACTACGAGTAATATTAATTTTTGATATAATTATAGGTATTTTATTTATTTTATGGTTTAAGATTAATTTTATTTAGACCAAGTGGTGTTTAAGTAAAGTTCTAATAATGACTATTTTAATATTTGAATTCAGTCCAAATTTTAGGAAAAGAAGTTCTTTGTCACCAATTCCGATCTCTTATGTGTTGCAAGGCAATTTTGACTTGTAATCATTGATTTAATTACAACAAATATTAAGATTTTATTTGTAATAAGAAACTGGATTGAGTTTATCACTATTTATGAGTAAAGACTGGGATGAAAATCGGAAGATGATGACCTTCATGGTGAAAATCTAGAAGATTATTTTGTGGAGATTGATCAGAAAATCATAAATTTTGATGAAAAACACAACTCAATTAAGAGCATCAAATAATCTACTCAAAAAGGAGTTTTCTTTAGGGATGCATTTCTAAGATTATTTTATCGCAATTGATGGTTGTATCGATAGTGAATTTTTCTCTCAAGATGTACGTGTACGAGTAAGTGTCAAGTGTTGTTGATTGTGTTGTAACAACTTTAACAATACCGTCGATAACCTTACTTATCAGATTGCAATTGCATAAACCAAACCCAATTTCGAAATCGCAAACTAAAATAAGTGTTCCGGCACGTAACCCCCAAAAAAAAGAATATATACAAGTATATACTCAAAAATAACCACAGTATACAAATAGAGTTGAGTACAAAACCGCATCCCTCACCAGGTCTGACTTATTTATACAGAAATGAATAATGTGTATATATATATATATATAAAGAAGAACCCAGAACAATAATCAAATAAACATAAATCATCAAATATCCAAGTAAAATCGACTCTCAGTGAAGAAACTGCAGACTGGTGACTGAGGGTCTACTTTAAGCTCCTACCATAGAACTATAGCCATGGACATCATCCCAATAGCCACCCAATGAAGTTTCCCTGGAAGGAATGTGTTGGCTGAAAAAGCAATAAAATATCAGAGTTTGAAACACAACATGGAAGTCATTTATGAGAAAGCCTTTTAGTCAATTTTGCACAATTGAAAACACAAGTAGTATGATGTTGAAAGGCAGCTATAACTTTGAATAAGGACTTGAAAACTGATATTGGTTTTAGTTTGACTTATATTTTCTTATGCCATGGAGTTGGGTTTAGTTCTTCTAAAGTAGGGGTTATTCGGAGATCGAATTTGGAACTTGTGTCTATTGAAGCCTTAAACAAAAGAATATTTAATCATTAGAGGTACTTCACCTTTCCCTACTCCACCATCGGGTGTAACTTCTTGACTTTCGACCGTAATCCCGAGGCGGGAGCAATCGGATCCGAGGGTACCTTAGAAATCAAGAAAACCATGAGCTTGATTAGTTTCTTTCAAGTCTGTTCTTCAACTTCAATAAGTGTTCACAAGAATTTGGAGTTAGAGTTCATACATTGACTGTAGCAAGGGAAGTATGTCCTATTGAGAAGATTGGAAAACCCAGATCTGCATTCGCATACGTACTTGTATGTTGCAGTTTTGTTGCAGGTTCCTTCTCCACAGTATGCCCAATAGCAAGCTATTAAACCAAGAAGCTGTCAACTATGGCAGATTTGGGGAGAACAAAAAAAACATGAATAAAGATTAAGATGTGGAGTGATTACGATCAAATAAAGATGAATTGCGAGGGACTTCTCGCTGAGGTACTGGAGGAGGAGCTGGTTGACAAGAGTAGTCAAGAGTGCCTGCAACAAGAAACAATAGAAACTTGCTCAATTAAACTACATGAAATCGAATGATATAATCTTCCATGATCCAAACATAACATAGATTGTTTACAGTTGGGAATAACGCATGGCAGAAACTTATGATCATCATCATCATCACTGTCGTCTTGAGTTCTTTTCCAACCAGCATCACACTCACAGATGTAGTTCAAAGGATAGCTTATGTCTGCTTTGCATGTTCCCTTTCCACAATCAACATCATCACACAACCTATCTGTTTTTCAAAACCAAACAAAAATAGTGTTTCATATACTAGATTTTCAGTAGTTTGTGTCACAGATGAAGCAACTTAAAGTGAGGAAAGTACCATAGAAAGGAGATAGAGCAGGAGATAAGTCATCTAAATCTCCATTAACAGCTACGGGTAACAAGATCAAGAACAAAGCTGCGAAAGCTAAGATTTGGTAGGATGCCATTTTCTCACAGGGAGACTTCTCAGATTGTACTTCTAACACAAGAATCTGATGCTAGTGTTTCGTTTAATTAAAGGGGTACTTATATATAGAAGTTATCATAGATTGAAATTTTCTTAGGTACCCAAAAACATGAAAAAAAATATATACATATATATTATACGGTACAACAATTTTTTATTTTACCTAATAGAATCTTCTACAGGCTGAAGAAGAATTCAATCTAAAGACTTAAAATAGTGTATTATGTTATAGTTCAGGTTGAATTTCAACAATCCTATGCCATTTTCTACTCTTCTTTTTTTTATTTGAATTCTAATTTCAGTCGTTTTCATCAGTTTTAGCTTTCAATACTCAAATTATATTTTATTGGAATTTCTTTTCATTTTTCTGTATATGTGTATGTGATATCATGTGATCAATATGGCTGCATTCGTTGTTCTTTTCTTTTCTTTTATTTTTTTGTTTGGTAATGGTTACTTTTTATTCTAGAAAATTTCCTCTTGGAATTAGCAGCTTTTTTTTGGAGGAAGCAGGCAAGCAGCCCTTTTATATGTACGTCGTGATGCACATGTAATATATTCAAATTTAGACAGGTTATAAGTATGACAGAATTTTAATTAGAATAAAATTTAGAGGGTAAAACTTAAATTTAATTTCTCAAAATTTTTGCAACCTCG
>CM025257.1:20377721-20393587 GCA_013677275.1 Gossypium schwendimanii
AATGCTTGTAGTTGTTGTGTTTTTGTTTTACCTTTTTTTTTTTAAGAACAAATATAATGAAATGACTGCTCCTTTTTTTCTTTTCCTTTCATGTTTATATATTGTTTTTTTCACTCTTGCTTATTTGTAAAAAATGATAATAATATTTAATAATAGTAATAGTAGTGATGATAATAATAATAATTTGGCCTTTGATAGGCCTAAAAATGAAAGAAGAAAAAAATAAAAGAAAAATAAAGGTTTGAAATAGACCAAAACCGGGTGGGCTTCGAACGACCCAAGAGAGAAAAAAATTAAATGAGCCCCCAATCGAGCTTGGACAAAAACGAGTGTCTACAACCTTCCCTATTTGTTTGTGGCTTGCGTAGTAAGGAATGTACAAAGACGTAGACACCTAACCACTATCAAATCCCACTCAAAATCGTAGTAAAAGAAATAACAAGTTTTTACAATTACCAAAATTGAAACAAATCAAAACATATTATGTTATCCAAAACTAGAAAAGTAGATACCAAACCTAGGCCTCTAAATGAAATGAAAAGTAAACTAGAAACGTAAACAGACCTCTACACCTGGGCCTCTAAACTAGAAAAGTAAACAGACCTCCACACTTGGGTTTCTAAATGCAATGAAAAGTGAATGGACCTCCACACTTGGGTCTCTAAATGCAATGAAAAGTGAACGAACCTCCAGACCTGGGTCTTTAGATGGAATGAAAAGTGAATGGACCTTCACACCCGAGTCACTAGATGCAATGAAAATTGAATGGACGGCCACACCTGGGTCACTAAATGAAATGAAAAGTGAATGAACCCCCACACTTGGGTCTCTAAATGCAATGAAAAGTGAATGGACCTCCACACCTGGGTTTCTAAATGTAATGAAAAGTGAACGGATCTCCACACCTGGGTCTCTAAATACAATGAAAAGTGAATGAACCTCCATACCTGTGTCTCTAGATGCAATGAATGTTTTCCTTTCTTCCTTTCTTGAATTTTTCATAAAAGGTAATCATTTTGAGAATCATGTTTTTAGGTTGAAAAAGATCAAATCCCTATCCACACACAACAGATCATGAAAATCAAATTTCATGGGATATCACCTTAACAAATTTTAAAATTATTTTATGACTCATAAATTAGTTTCTCAAATGATAATTCACTTAACAAACTTGGTACTATAGATTTCATAAATCCACCCTTGAAACATAAATTTCTTGTATCGAGAGTCAACTTGTTAATTCTCATGAAGTCGAATTTCCTTTTCCTAAATTTGGACTGTTTTAACTAAGAACCCTGTACCATGCTCTTTTGCAAAATTGCGTCTTAAAGTAGATATTCTTCAATATAGTTCCTTTCTCTATATATTTTTTGGTTTTTTTTCTTGATTTAAGGAAAATCTTCTTTCTATAGACTCTTACATTTTCCAAGTAGATTAATTCCCTAATTTAAACTGGCTATAAGCAATCAGAGATGGACTTGTTCCAAGGTTGTAGTGTCGGCTCGAGTTTGGGTGCCAAAGAAAGGGCTAAAATAGGCTGAAATAGATGACTTCAAGGCTCGTACCAAAGGATCAATTTCTTCTGGAAATCTTCATTATCCTCCAAGGCATCTCATTTTTTGTTGTCTTTTTCCTTTTTTAGAAATCTCTCTAGACTGCTCATTTTTGAGTTTTCAGCCTAGAGTTCATCTCCCTCTTTTATGTTCTTGAAGATATTCATAATTTCCCAAGGATTAACTTCTTGATTCGAACAAACTTATTCGATCAAAATGGTCTTTTAAGGGTTGTAATGTGGTCTAAGGGTTAAGGGTCAATTAGTGAAAGGTTTTCCAGGCTAAAATATATAGTATGTGAAAGAGTATAAAAACCATGAGGAGTTATTTTGAATTTTTGATTGCTCCTTCCATCTTTCAATCACTTTTCTTCACTCTTGCTCCTTTCTATTTCCTTTCTTTTTTGTTTCTTATTCGCTTTCCCTATTTCTTTTTTTTTCTTTTTTCGGAATGAGATCAAGAATTTAAAATTTCACGTTCATTTTTCATGATATTTCTTGTCAATCCATGATGTTTGATGGATGACGTTAATTAATGTTTAGAAAGAAGATATATTAGGCTCAAAATGGGGTAGCAAGGGATATAATTTTCTCTAAGTGACGGGGAGAAGAAAAGGATGGTTAATCTCATCACAAGGTCATTCCTGGAATGCGTCCATCTTTTCAATTTAAATTGTGCATAATCTCATGTTTGTCTCAAAATGTTGTAAAATCATCAATCCATACCCAAAACCATACAAAATGCCTTCCAACGTGGAGGGTGATCCTTCCGCAAGGGTCAATTTTGCACAAACAATATGGCCCAAAGTGGTTAATAGAGGATGGAATTTTCTTCAAGTGAAGGATATTTCAAAAAATGCCATTCATCACTTTGAACATGGCCAAATTATTAAGTAATTAACCTTAATGAGAATGCAAGATTCCAAGGTAAAATGTAACCTCAAACATGACAAACAAAGAAAAGCAAAACAGAAAAAGCCAATATTACTCTATGCGAATAACTCTTTAAGAATAATCAAGCTTAGTTTTTAAGGAAAGTATTTTTCCACCACATCAAAATTTACAGGGTTCGACATCTCGTCTTTGTCCATTTCAGTGAGAATCAATGCTCCACCAGAGAAAGCTTTCTTCACCACATACGGACCCTTCCATTTTGGTGTCCATTTTCCCCGATGATCATGAACATATGGAAAAATCTTCTTCAGTACCAGCTCCCCTTCTTTGAATTGCCTTGGTCGCACCTTCTTATTATAGGCCTTCATCATTCTTTGTTGATACAAATGGCTATGACATAAAGCTACTAATCTCTTTTCCTCAATTAAATTTAACTACTCATATCTCTTTTGCATCCATTCAGCCTCCTTTAGTCGTACCTCCCTCAACTCTCGTAGAGATGGGATTTGAACCTTTATAGGTAAAATGGCCTCTATGACATACACTAATAAAAACAGAGTAGTTCTAGCCGAAGTTCTCATTGATGTGCGGTATGCGTGGAGAGCAAAATGGAGTTTCTCATGCCAATCCTTATACATTTATGTTGTCTTGGAAATGATCTTCTTTATATTCTTGTTTACGGTATCGACTGCCCCATTTATTTTTGGACGATATGGCGCAGAATTATGATGCTTGATCTTAAATTATGTGCAAACCTCTTCTATCAAGGCATTATTCAAGTTTTTGACATTATTTGAGATGATTCTTTCTGGTAAAACGTACCGACAAATGACCTATTTTTTCAAAAATTTTCAAATTACTAATCGAGTTACATTGACATATGAAACGGCTTCGACCCACTTGGTGAAATAATCAATCACTACAAACATGAAGTGATGTCCGTTTGATTTTTTGGTGATATGGGGCCAGTGACATCTATGCCCCACATTGAGAATGACTAAGGAGGGGCCAAACATGAAGATTATTAGAAGAAGCGTTAATACTGTCTGTATAAATCTGACATTTATGACATTTCCGAGCATAATTTAAACAATCTTGTTCTAAAGTCAACCAAAAATATCTTGTCCTGAAGATTTGCCTTGCCAACATATGTCTGTTACTATGTGCTCCACATACTCCATCATGGATTTCCTTCATTATCTAATTTGCCTCTTCTATGTCGACACATCTCAACAAGGTTTGGTCACATCCTCTTTTGTACAAAAACTCACCGTCCAAGAAGAAACCCATAGCTAGTGTCCTAATTATTCATTTATCATTTTCTAAGGCACAATTTTGGTATTGTTGATATTGCAGATATCACTTAATGTCAACATACCACGGTTTCCTATCTGGTCCTGATTCTACTCTCGCGCAGTGGGATGATGAGTCCTTGACCCTTAGCTGTATAGGTTGCACTTCTGTTTCGGATCCTACTTTGAACATGGCAGCTAGAGTAGCTAATACATCTGGTAACTGGTTTTCTTCTCTTGGCAAATGACAAAATTTAACATCATCAAACTCTTTGATCAGTCCATGCACATATGTTTGATAGTGAATCAGCTTGGAATCCCTTGTTTCCCATTCTCCTCTTAATTGGTAAACAACTAATAGAGTCATTAAAAAATTTAAAAACCCTAATCTTTTTCTCAATGGAGATCTGAAGTGCCAGAATGCATGCCTCATATTCAGCTACATTGTTCATATAGGTGAACATCAGTTTAGCTGTAGCGGGAAAGTATTGGCCACTTGGAAAGATTAGTACTGCCCCAATCCGATGCCCGATCATGTTGGATGCTCCATCAAAATACACCCTTAAAATTTCTTCTTCGCACTTCAAAATTGACATGATCTCTTCATTTGGGAAATTAAAACTTATGGGCTCGTATTCCTCTTTCGTGCAATCCACTAGAAATTCGGTGACAATGCTTCCTTTTATATCTTTTTGGGATACGTAGATGATGTCATACTCTGACAAAACCACTTGCCAATGAGCAACTTTCCTTGACAATGTTGGCTTCTTGAAAATGTACTTCAAAGTGTCCAACTTTACGATGAGGAGAGTGGCGTGATACAACATGTATTGCCTTAGTCGACAGGTGGTCCATGATAAAGTGCAACACATCGTTTCCAGATGGGAACAGTTGGCTTCATAGTCCATGAACTTCTTGCTCAGATAATAGATTGCGTGCTCTTTCTTGTTTGAACCATCTCGTTGCCCCAAAAAATAACCTATGGAATTATTTAGCACTACCAAATAGAAAATCAAAGGTCTTCTTGGCATCGGGGGAATCAAAATTGGTGGCTTAGCCAAATACTTTTTTACTTTCTCGAATGCTTTTTAACAATCTTCAGTCCATTCACCATCACAATCCTTACGTAAGAGCTTGAAGATAGGATCACATTTATCCGTCAACTATGAGATAAAATAAGACACATAATTTAATTGTCCCAAAAAACCTCTTACCTCCTCTTGAGTTTTAGGGGGTGTCAAATCTTGAATTGCTCAAACCTTTTCCTGATCTATTTCAATTCCTCGTTCACTCACTATGAAACCCAACAGCTTCTCTGACTTTACCCCGAAAGTACATTTTGCTGGATATAATCTCAATTTGTATTTTCTCAAATTTTCAAATAGTTTGTGGAGGTTTTCCACATGACTTTCCTCTTTAGCGGACTTTGATATCATATCGTCAACATAAACTTCAATCTCTCTATGCATTATGTCATGAAATAGTGTCACCATTGCTCGTTGATATGTGGCCCTATCATTTTTTAGACCAAATAGCATAACCTTGTATCAAAAAGTTCCCCAGGTCGTGATGAACGTGGTCTTTTCTATGTCCTCTATTGCCATTTTAATTTGATTATACCTCAAGAATCCATCTATGAAAGAGAAAACACAATGTTTAATAGTGTTATCCATCAGTGTGTCTATATGAGGTAACAAAAAATTATCCTTGGGGTTGGCCCGGTTGAAATCTCTATAATCTATGCACATTCTAACTTTTCCATCCTTTTTAGGCATTAGTACAATATTTGCCACCCACTCTGGGTATTTAGCTACTTCCAGAAATCCCGTATCAAATTTTTTCTTGACCTCTTCTTTAATCTTCAACAACATTTCAGGTTTCATCCTTCTCAACTTCTGGTATACGGGCTTGCAATATGATTTCAAAGGTAGCATGTGTTCCACAATATTAGTGTCCAAACCTGGCATATATTGGTATGACCATGCAATCATATTCGAGAACTCAATGATTAGATCCTTCATCAATTGACTTTGCTCTGGTATAAAAGTGGTTCCAATCCCAATTTCCTTTCTTACCTCATTATCACCCAGATTGATCAAATATGTTCCCTCCAAGTGGGGTTCTATAAGCTTCTTTTGTTGTTCAACTAGCCTAAAAAACTCATCTGGTACAAATTCCAGCTCTTCCGTCTCATGATTGTTATAGTGAACATAATTATTAGAGTTTGATTCAAAGATGTCATTTGGATCATTTATCAATTCATGAGGTATATCCCTAAAATAATTACGAGTATGTATATTGGTATATGAATGAAAACGATTGAATGAATAAAAGTGACTAAGGACATGGTCCAAATTTGATTTAATTAAAGATAAAACAATTTACATTGATTTTTGAAGGAAATTAAATTAACTGAACGATATTGAACTTTGATATAAAAACTCTTAAAAATGATTACATCTCAAAGGACTCAAGGATAGCAGGTAACAGTCTGAGCTGCCAGTTGTCCAAGGCAGAAGGGTCGTAGCCAACCCAGTCTCTTGACATCAGCACCCTATCGCCAATCATGTTTAGATTCACTGCATCTCCATTAATCATTAACTTGACTGGGGTCCTTTCCTGGTCTCAAATCCCACTGAGTAAAAGGTCTCAGATAGTAGAGGACAAATCAAAGAAGGTTCCACCACCCTATTTCAAACCATAAGGGCCAACCTTTTTACTCTCCGCTTTTTACACATCCTTTTGACATCCTCCCTTGTGGGCTTATATCCCAACCCTCTTATATCCTTTTGAGTGGGAACAAAAATGGGTTTTGAGATACCTTATAGATCCTTTCCCAAACCCAAGTGAATTTGCCAACCCTTCCTTACTGTCTGGGCAAATAACATGTTCACTGTTCGTGGCACATGAGGCTTTGGGGCTCGCATTCCTTCTGCCACGTAAGATGCAGTGGCCATCTCAAAGGTATGGAAAAAACTCTCTATTGCATCATCATCCACTTCTAATGAAAGGATAATTTGGCAAGCTAGCTACCAACATGTCCTATTCGCCTCACACGATGCACAAATTCTAATCGACTACAAATTTCAATATTAGGTGTCAGGATGATGGTACCACCCCAGCTGAATGAATCCAGGGGTGTCCCAATAGCATACTGTAAGAAGGTGTTACATCCATCACCTGAAAGTGAATAAGGAAATTAATGACTCCTACCAACAAGGGAATCTTTATTTCACCAATCACGCTTCTTTTGGTGCCATCAAAAGCTCGAACCATTGAAGGGCTCGATACCATGTATGAGGTGTCCATGGACAACTTAGATAATGTTGAAAAAAGTAAGATGTTGATCGATGATCCATTGTTGATCAGGACCCTAGCCACAAAATAGGCTTTACACTTTACTGAGATGTTTAGTGCCTTGGTACTTCCTCTTCCATCCAGAGGTATTTCATCATCATTGAAAGATGTGTAATTTGCGGCTAAAATACTCCCCACTAAGTGACTGACATTATCTACTGACACGTTGTGAGCAACATAAGCTTGTTTTAGAACTTGTACAAGAGCCTCCCTGTGTGGCTCTGAGTTCAAAAGTAGTGATAATAGAGAAATTCTTGCTGGTATTTTGTTCAACTGATTGACCAGGCTATAATCGCTGTGCTTTATCAGATGCAAAAATTCATTAACTTCATCATTCTTCACTTCTCCATTTTGGTCCTCCCTCGTTTCCTTATTGGATTTTTTATCGTCAATTTCTGGTTGATTTTCTGAAATCATTTCTTTACAGCAAAATTTTTCCCCCACTGTGTTTGGCTTGTAACAACACCCGCTACGAGTTATGCCACTGAGTTCTGAAACGTTAGAGGTATCAGATCCAACCACCTCGTAATCATATCTCCAAGGAACTTGTTGGTCATCTCCATACTTAAAAGGGCTAGGAACCCTAATGACCAACACATCGTCCTGTACGACCTTTAAGGTAGACTCTTTTTCAATAGGGGTTTTCTTTCCATATACGATGGTGACAGGTTTCGCATCTAATGTGTTTATCTCATTAGTCTTAACACCCTCCTGTATTTATAGTTCGAAAGAATCCAAGAGACACTATATATGTTCCCTAAACATTAGGCAAACTTGGATAGAGTGTTATCGAGCTCCTTACTGGAATTTGTAGATTTGATCCATATCGATTCCTATTACAGACCTGGGTCACTCGGCGTGAATTAGATTTGACTTCCTCAAGATGTCGAAGAGTTGTTTGAGTGGGGTTGTGATTTCTTCCACTCTTCTTTTTAGAAGGCACTTTTCTTTAGTTATAGCATTAACTATTTAATTATGGTTTGGTAACGGATTCATGTTAACATCCAGAGTATTCTCTCACTAAAAATTTATCTTTCCTGCCCTTTTAAGATCTTGCACCTTATATTTCAATGCTAAGCAGTCCTCGATGGTATGACCTAAACTGCGAGAGTGATACTCACATCGAGCACTGGCATCATACCACTTTGGAAATGGTAGTTGCATTGGTTCCTTGTGTGTAGGTACAAGTAGGTGCTTCTCCACTAGAATTGGAAAAAGTTTTGTGTAGAGGATGGGAATTAGATCAAACACAGGCCTCTCCCATGGTGGCCTTAATAGAGCTTGGGTCTGTGGGGACCGTGTTGACATAGCTAACATGGTGGGATTCGTAACAGGTACATGTGGTTGATACATAAACAATAAAGTATTGGTAGCATTTATAGTCGGGTGTTGGGGGTGTGGAGGTATTGGGATCGGGTATGAAAAGTAAGACTGTGGGTATCTGCCTCGTGCGATTGTTTGTGTTTTTGCTTCCTTCTTTTTCCCAGCAATAACTCTCTTCGTGCTTAAAAGATTATTTATTTTGCTCGACTTCAATGCATTTTCTATCATTTCTCTAGATAATAACATATCTACGAAGGTTTTAGAGGCCCTTCCTATCATCCTATCGTAGTATATGCCTTTTAGCGCACCAACGAACATAACAATGGTCTCATTTTCTGTAAATGGGGGCTATACTTGTGATTCTAAGTCCCTCCACTGTTGCACGTATTCTTAAAACTCTTATTTGACTTATTTTTCATGTTTTGTAGAGTTAGGCAGTCTAGGCATGTCTACAATATGCTTGTATTGAGCAATAAATGCCTGTGCGAGCTTTTCCCAAGTTTGAATTCGGCTCCTGTCCAACTTTACATACTAGCAAGTCATAAATTTGGTTAGTCTGTCTTGAAATATGTGCATTAGAAGTTTCTCATCTTTGGAATAAGTAGCTATTTTCCTATAGTACATGGCGATGTGAGTAATGGGGCAACTACTACCATTGAAAATTTGAAAGTCAAGAACTTTGAATTTTGGTAGGACAACCACATCAGACTAGACACAGGCCTTCTACTTCTACAGATCTGAAGGTGTCTAATCTTTCGATGGCTTTCAGACATTCTTCAATTAGGCTAAATTTATGAGCTTCTTCATCTATAATCGAATTTCCCTTATCCATTTCTCTCAGCTCCTCGTTTGTAGGTAACTCGTTTACTCTTGGGATTTGAATAGTCACACCTGGTGCTTGAAGTGGTAAATCTTCACAATATACCCATGTATCACCTTAAAAAGGAATTGGATTGTCAAAAGTGCCACTTCCTTCTCCTAGCTTAGCCTTGCCTTTGACCATTGTAGTCATTATTTCCATCATCATTTCCATCTGTTCTTCCAATTTGGCCATGAGTGCTAATTCTTCTTTCGTCATCTTCTTGGCTTTTGGGCTGGTGTTATATTAGTGAGCTATCCTTGGTCCTTTTTCAAATGAAATTTATTTCCAAAGTTAGAAAATTATTTAGATTTGTCATAAAAAATTTTCTTTTTTTAAAAATAATGTTTCTGAATAAACAAATGAGAGCATGAGTGAACGGATGGATGAATGAATAAATGAATGATTAAAATTAGGGCACATTGTCTTAAATATACTTGAATATAAACATTTTCTTTCATAGAAGGTTTGAAAACTTGTTCGGCTTACAAAGGTTTTTTTTTCATTTGTCATTCATATTTAAAGAAAATCCTAATCATTCTTCTTCTTCCTCTTCATGAGCTTGATGAAATTTTGGTAATATGCCTAAGCCACCTCTAGAAGTTTCATTGCAGGCTTGTTCCTAGTCACAAAAGGGGTAGATTCTTTTTTGAGTTCTTCAATATGTTCACACATGTCTTTGGCTTACTGAGCAAAACCTGACCTTCCCTGTGCATTGTTGCAAACACCTCTTGTCGGCTTACTGCCATTTGTTCCATTGCGATAAAATGCTTCGCCAGCTCCGTATATTCTTTCATGATTTCTTTGTTTTGCTCTTCTTTTGTCTTTAATTATTTAGTCAAATGACAAATTTCCTCCTTCAGCACCTCAATTTTAGTAGTTTTCTCATTAGACACCCTCCTCCAAGTTCGCTCTTGTTCTTGCAGTTTCTGGAGTTCATTAGCCCGCAAACTTGGACCCGCCTCCAACATCTAAATCTGAGCGAACAAGTTAGATCTTTCTTATTGATGTTGTTCTAACTGTATTCTTAGTTCTTCCTTTCTTCCCTTCATGTCTAACCGAAGTTGCTGCTATTTTCTCATGATTTCTTCCTCCTTTTCCTTTACATATGTCTAATGCTGCTCTCACTGTCGTCTAACCTCTTCATCTCCACCCCTCAAATGCATCTCTAAATAGCGTATCTTTTCTGTTAGCTCGGCTACATCATTTGGGACCTTTCTCTTTCCTTTGAATTGTGCTGACACAAAGATTTTGCTTCCTTTTAGGCGCCATTGGATATACGTTTCCGAAGGGGAATTGTTGAAAAAGGTTCCTAATTATAAGCTTAAGGTTGACCCATCTTTGTCGTATATCTTCCAATTTCTTCTAAAATCCCAGGTCCTGAATCGAAACTTCCACCCTGTTTAAACCAGCTATAGTAGGTACACATTGATCATACCTATATTTGCTTAAAAACCATTAACGATGAATAACTGATGGCTCCCTATATGCCAATTAAGGGAACCCACAAATGACCATCACACTCAATGAGTACCGTGCTCTGAATCATCCATGGAACCTTCCATTCTATTTCTTGGTATGTTAATGCACTAAGGTTCTGAACCCACTCCTTAATCGATTGAGTTGGAGGCCACTCACTTTCTAGAAATTCCTCAATAGGCCTAGTCGAAGGAACAAACACTTGACGAAAACGCTTATAGAAGCACCTAAAATGGCTTTTCATCCATACGAACAACAATTGTGCACATCCTAATAAACGCCCATCTCTTTTCCTTCTGATGAAATTGAGTGAAATGATGGTTTCAACTAAAACTGCTAGAGCAGGATTACCCCATTTTCAATCTAAAACAAAAATTGAGGTAGTTCCATACTCACATATCCTATAGCTTTTGGGAACATAATCAGCTTGTATATGGCAAACGTGAACAGTGCCAAATGTCTATCACCGTTGGCCTTTCCCATAGCATCCCTAATGTCAGACCAGGAAATGCAGGGACTGTTTTTATCTTTTAATCTTGCTTTCACTGTATCTACAGGTAATCCCATCAGATGAGCTAAGGGTCCCCGAAAATCAATGTTCTGCTTCCAATATATCCTGAGTGGATCTCTAAAGTCATAATGGAAGTGCGTTTTCCTAGTAGCATCCCATGATTGCCATATTTCTTTTAACTCATCTTCGCGATTCCTCCTACAGTCCATGCTCGAGTTAAAATAAGCTATCTGATAATCACCTTCTTTGCTCTGAGTATCCTTTGACATTCTCACTATTATCCCTATATTTTTTACCCCATGCTGAACAACTGAATCTTCTAAAAATTGTGTTCATGTTGAATATAAATGTGACACTATGCCCCAAGTATTTAAATGATGTATGAATTATACCATAAAAAGACTGTAACACCCCAGAATTTGGGCCTAGAAGTATTGGGCCTTGAGCAAAGGAATGGTTAGGAAACTGTGCACAAAAGTATGTCTAGTTTAGTGGTTAAGGGTCTTGAGAGGAGTTGGAAAAATCCTGAGTTCAAACCTGAGCTTTAACAAAAATTTTGGTTTTAAGTGGATAAAATCCTGGATGCTTGGATGTAGGTCTTTTAAATTATTGTGTTAAAAAAAAGACATAAGGAAGCATGTGGTCTAGTGGTTGTGGCATTATTAAGGTAGCAAGGGAGCTTGGGTTCAAGTCTTGGCTTTTGAAATTTATTTTGGTTTTTCTTTTAAAGGAACCTGGACTTTGGCCTTTTGACCTTTTAATGAATTGAAGATAAAATGTGGCACAAAAAGAGCTTGTGGAAATGAGGCAAGTGGCGTGAATTGGCTGATGCGAGAGCTTGGGTTCGAATCCTTTGGCATGCAAAAAGTATTTATTATATTTCCTTGCAGCATGAGAAGTGGAGTTAGACTGAAACTTTGCAAAATGAAGTTTGAATTGGTCTTGGAGTTGTTATGGAGGTTATTAAGGAGGGATAAGGGGAGAGATTTATGGAGATTTTCAAGGATTTTGAAGAGAAAAGAGAGTAGTGGCTGAATAGGACTCTAAGGCCTTAGGAAATTTGGCTGAGGGGTTTTCTTTTAGTTTTTGTCAGTTTGTCATCGGTTTCTAAAATTGTGAAGGCTCTTTTCTTTCTCTGCTCTCTTGTGCTGAATTTACAAGTGGCCATTTGTGCATTTTGGGTAATCGGCTCCTACCATTTTGGTAAATTAAACTATTTTGTTTTCAAGTTCATTCCTCTCCCCCTTTTTTGCACCAACATCTACCGAAACCTCCTTTTCTTCTCTATTCTTTCAAGTTCAGCCAGCTGCTTGTTTCATCCTTTCTTGCCTATTGATTCTTTTGGCTAAATCTATTTCCTTAGCCCTTGGGCCTCTTCCTCCTTTTCGGCTTGTGACCGAAAGTTCTCCCCTCCCTTTTCGATTCAGATTCTTCTCTTATTTGGGTGGTTCTTACTCTAGCTGAAACTCAACACTGTCCCCTCTCTGTTTCGGTTCTGCAAGTATTTTTGACAAGGTGATAAGTGGTTGTATTCCCTCTTTCCATTCAAATCTGGTTTCTTTAAACTTTTCTAAAAGCTGAATATTCTTTTGGTTGAGAAGATGGTATTCGTGGATTTAAGCCACATTTTCAATCGACCCTAGCTAACAAGATCTGTTTATAATTCAGATTCTCGACAAGGCGTGTGATCAATTTTGGGTTAACGATCTTAGAGGATTAAACCACCCTCATTCAATCAAGGTAAGATGGTGTATTTTTGGGATAAAAGTTAAGAAGTGGTTAACATGATTCGTTAGTTAAGTAACTAAAGGTTGGAATGAATGTATGTTGGTGCTCAAGACTTTTTGGCAAGTGTTCGCAAACAGGTGTGTACATTCCCTAATCTGACTGTAACACGGTAAAAGCCGAAAAGCTGGGAATACGACGATTGAAGCCACATAGTCTTGGGCCGTTATGGGCCATGTTGGGCTAAAATGGGTCGTGTGGGCCTAAAGGGCTCGTGGGCCCACATAGATAAAATCCACGTTAAGTGGCCAATACTGGACTGAGCTATGTAGTTCGTATAGTCGTGATTGAAATTGGGCTAAATGGGCCACTCGAGCGTGTGGGCCCACTTGGGCCGAATATGGGCCTTGATCCCATTTAAACTGTTATGACCATTTAGGTTATCAGTGTCGTTCGAGGCGACTGTAGACCTTCAAAAAGGTTATTAAATGACCGTAATGCCCTTAGTGGGTAAATGACTATTTTACCCCTCTAGGGTAAATGATTGATTTGTGCTATGGTTTGATTGACTTAACTGTGATCGATATGACTGATTCTGAGCATGGCATACTATATACATGAAATAGTGCATGGGGTTGAGATCTTGTATTAGAGGAAGCGATTGATATGCGAGGGTCGCACGGGTCGCATGAGACGACTGGGACCCACCGAAGGCTTTAAGCCGATTATGTGTTTGGCAGCTCTGCTACAATATTGGTTAGTGCCGCAACCGGTGCTACTTAACAAGTGTAGGGATGGGTGGGTCGATTTAATCCCTACAGGAGTGTAGGGTTGGACAAGAGATAGAGTACAGGGTTGGTATGGGTATTTATGCATTGCATATACTGATTCTGATATTGAGATGGGCTTAAGCCCAGATATATGTGTTATGTGCCATTTGATATGGGCTCAAGCCCAACCGAGGCTAACGGGGGCTAAGGCCATTTGCCACCGTTACCGTAATGGGCTAAGGCCTACATTGATACTGTTACTGTTAAGGGCTCAGGCCTAGACTGATTCTGTTTCTTTAATAAGGGGATTACACATTGAGTTTTCATAAAATCACCCCGTTTTTAACCTTTTAGGTAATCCACAGTGTTAGACGGTTCAAAGCTGTGAGGGACTCGGAGAGGGCCACACAACTGAACTTGTTTTATTCTGTTTTGCTCATTTACTTAAGCAATTTGATTTTGATTCAGGTTGCAATAAGGCCTCTATAATTTCTAGATTTTAAATTTGGGATTTGATGTGATTTTGATTTATATCTGCTAGAAGTAGAACACTATTTTCCAAAACAATATCTATTTTCTAACATTACGTTTCCGCACCTCAATTTTTAAATATCACATTCTCGTAGATCATTTGCTTTGAATTAAGCTTTCCTTAAAAATAAGGTTTTGAAGGTAATAACTTTTTAATAAACCACCATTGAAAATAAATAAACGCAAACTGAGGTTTATACAAGTTTTAAATGGCAAGAAGTTTGAAATTTTAAGAAGGGTTTTTAATGAAAACATGGTTGTCGAAAAACACTTCAATATAACACGCCAGATTCGGGCCTAACTTCTAGGTCAGATTTGGGGTGTTATAGAGACACAGACACAAGAAAAACAAAGTCAGTAAAAAAATAAAGTCAAATGAAAAAAATGCGAAATTAAATCATAAAGCATTGCGCAGAAAAAAAATTCAAACACAAAACATACGAATAAATGCTCATGAAGTTCTATAGGGTATTATTTCGAGGGGTAAGGTACGGCTCTTATGTTTAGGTTTCACATTTAAAATGGTCATTACATGATGGCTTATGGCTGACTCTAATGCACGGGGAACCCAAGGCTTAAATATGACACCCATAGGGATGCGTTCCCCTTTTAAAAAGGGTTGGCCCTTGAGTGGTGAGACTTCCATAGTGTACATGGTAGCATTTGCTACACGAACATCCATGTCCATCTTAACCATGGAGTAGTCTTTAAACTTATGTGGTGACATATTGTCACACGGAAGCCTAAGGCTACTCCTCCTAAACGGGATGGGCTCGTGCATAAGACCGAAAGTAAAATGTAACATGGATGATAATTATAGCCGCCCCACGACGGTAGAGCCGACATACACATTAATCAATTTTATCGATAAAAGAATAAACAAACGCATTGGCATTCATATTAAAAAAGGATAAGTAAATGAAATGAACAAATAAATCAATATTTAACACATTCAAAAATTTAAAACGATAATAGACAATTAAACAAATTTATGTACGAATAAATAAATCTAATATGCACAAGTACTAAAAAACCTAGCTCTTAAACCTAAGTAAGTCAACTCACTAACGTCCCCAATGGAGTCACCAAGCTGTCATAACATTGCCTACATAAGAGTACGGGGGCCTAGTAAGCAAAGCTAGACATGGAAGGACTAAATTACGTAGAGTCACCACTAACCAATTAAGGCTAGGTTGGTTAGCCACCTATCGTCTAAAAATTTAGAATTAATAATACGAAAAAATCCTAAAAATCTAGACTCGATCTCATCACCAAATTTCGTGTTCGGGAGTACAGTTACGTATGGGGAAGGTTATAACACCCCTACAATGCCTATCCAGGGATAGTCCTACGGGGTCTTAAGAGCTAGATTTTTTTTATTTAAGCATATGAATGTCTTAATCTAAGCTAAATTCTTATGAAGATCTTAAATAAAAACTCTAAAGGAAACACCTCCGGTTTACTTGTAGCTCGATTAAGATGTGTTTACCAAACTTATCTAATCTGAAACTTAAATTAGAGATTTTTACTTTTAACGGGAGCCCTAAAGGATACCTAAATAATTCTAGTAAAA
>CM025257.1:20433866-20449335 GCA_013677275.1 Gossypium schwendimanii
TTAGGTAAGTTTATAATGGCTTGATAATGGTTTGTTATGGTATGTTTTGTATGTTTTGGAAATAGCTAAGTGAGGAATGTTTAAATACCTAAATGGTTGAGAATTATATGCATGGAATTAGGCATATGGACATGGCTAGGTAGGTAATGTTGGTTGTTAATTATGGTGCCTTTGAATGGCATATTGGTTAGTTGAATTAGGATATTGAAATGACAAAATTGTGTGTGTTTAGATGATGTTTTGGTGCTATGAAAGCATGCATATTTGGCTTAAATATTTGTGTATGAATTGGTCTTGGATATGGCTTGATTTTAGGTAGATTTAGGTCCAAACGGCCTAAGACATGGGTGTGTGACTCAGCCATATTAGACACACAGCCTGGCTACATGGCTATGTTTTATCTGATGATTTCCTTAGGTTGCCAGTCGGTGAGTTACACGGCCTAACACACAGCCTGGCACGTGGGCGTCTGGGGAAACTCAGAGAGTTACACGGCTTGACACACGGCCATGTTACCTTACTTAGAGAGTTACATGGGTGAGGATACGGGCTGGGACATGGCCGTGTGTCCCTAGTTTGAAGGTTACCCAGCTTGAGACATGGGCATGTGCCTCACTTGGCTACACGGTCGTGTGACCCTTGTTTTACAAATTTTGCATGTTTTTCCTAAGCTTTCCAAATTGTTTCAATTTGGTCCCGATTAACTTCTAAGATATTTTTAGAGCCTTGAGGGCTTTATTTAGGGATTATTGTATATGGATGGTTTATGATATATTTAAGTTATTGATCGATATTATGTTGCATTGTTTTTGGTTAATCGGTAATACTCTGTAACCCTAATCTGGCGATGGATACGAGTTAGGAGTGTTACAACACTTTTATCATGAGATATTGTGTATTGATAATGAATTGAATTGTGATTTTAAAATTGAATGTGAATATATATTGGATTTAATTGTAATAAAATCATTATCATACGATAAGAATAGTGTATAGGGTACTAGTATGCAAATATGACTGAGTTTAGGTATAATATGTATTTGAAAATAATTACAGGATACGGTATATGAAAAATGAAGGGTTCCTCCGGGTGTGATATTATAATTTGAATTGGAAACTTGAAAATGTAATGAAATAGATTGACAATAAAATATGATAATGAAATGAGTTATATTGAATCAATTGTACATATATATGTGGATCATGATAAATAAAATATGTGTAATTATGTGTGAATAAATTGGAAATGAGCCCTGGGGGAGCCTAAAATGAATATGAATGAGTCAACCAACTTTAGAAATAGACTTGAATGATTCTTAAATGGTCTATTGTTGTAGAATGAACATGGAATTGATTGTTATAATGTTAATAATATAAATGTTTGATTCATGATTGATATTGAATTTTAAAAAGGCTTTATGATAGGTGTTGGCATGTAAATGGAATTGATCACTTCTATTGCAATGCTAAAAGAATTGGTTTTCCACTTGATATGAATAGCATATTAGTTGGATGTTACAATTTTCTTAACTTGCAATTTTGTTATTTGAATCATTGAAATACTACTAAGTTCCATTGCTCAACATACAGTTTGTTTTTCATGCCCAAGCTAGGTATAATTCATGATATTTGAACTATGACTTCAGCATCTAGTCAATAATCCCGAACTCATCAAAGTTTTTTATTTTATTTTTATTCTAAGTTGACATGTACCTAGTTGAGTCTAATAAGGTTTCTTCTTAAGTTAATGCTTCTATTGAATTTGGTATCATATGATGGATGTTGGTCCCTATTCAGCCACAGATTTGTTCTTGGAGCTTTTGTAAGCTCTTATAAATCCCATAAATGGTTTGTTATTGTGATTAATGTTCGTTTGATTAAATTAAATCTTACAATGGTTTAAAGTTGAATAAAATTGATTGTAGTCGCTCTGGCGATGAATGTGACATATTGTAGCTCTGACCCAGTGATCGGGTCAGGTGTAGGGTGTTACAAACTTGAAATTCGAAATTTTTTTTGAGTTAAACTGAGTTTGCCTCATCATTAAGTTAGGCATCTAGCTCTTTAAAACTAGAAAGGGAGGAGAGAGATTTGGAGAAAAGAAAAAAGTTGATAAATGTTTCAACAGACTCTATTGATTGATTTAAGCCTTAGAAATGGTTTGGGATTAAACTCTTTAACATTATCCTAATGTTGGATGTTGTTAGAAGTAATTCTCGGTATGTTGTTAGCAGTTTCAAAATCCTAAATTTGCAACAATGGGCAATTTTTTGCATTCTTTATTAGAATTTGGCAAGCATAAACAAGATCATCCGAACATGAGCTTAATGATGAGTAAAGTGCATCAACATGTTGGTCAAAAGTAACATTTGCATCTGCATCAATAAACATGTCTTCACTGATACAATCCACCATAAAAGCTTACCCTTTGGCCCTTCCATTAGTCTAACAACAAATAATAATTTCGGTTAGATAATGATTTAGACGTTGACAATAATTTTGCAATGAAATTACTAATTCTTTTCCATTTTATGAGTTAAGGTCAAAGAATCAACCACCTAAACTACAAACAATGAGAATAGGATAATATACAAGGATTCATATCTCAAATAATGATTATATTTTAATCAATTGGATTAAACTTCATATGGGTTAAACTTCATATCCTTACCACTAACTAATATTTGTAAAATGAAACAAAAAATTATGTTGCATGTAAATTTTAATTAGTATCTTAGAAGCATGAGGAAAAAAGATGAACAAAGCTTATAATCCTAGATCTCTAACTCTATACAATTCATTGTCAGAAAATTCTGTTAAAAAAATAGTTATTTTAGGTACAATAGAAGTTTAAATTTTTTTATTAAATTAACCCTATTCTTTGCTATCCTTGAACCACGAATTGCTTTGAGAGTGAGCTCGAGCTGTAACATCTCAAGATGGGCCTGGAAGTTTTGGCCTCGCAAGTAAGGGTTCGCCAATGTTTCGACGAACTAGGGGTTTGTCAAAAGAAGTTTGCCCTAATTTTAACGAAGCAGTACGCCAAAAGATGCAGTAGGGGGTTTAGCATATTCATTGAAAGTGTGGTCTCCAGTCTGTTTGGCAAGCTGGGGTTCGCCAATCTGTTTGGTGAGCTGGGGTTCGCTAGTCTGTTCGACAAACTGGGGTTCGCCAGTTGAGTTACGAACTGGGGGTTCGCATGTCTACTCATATTAGGAAATAAAGATATTGTGTATCTAGGATACATTTTGTGCAAGTGACCTTCTTCAAAACTGACTAGGGTTCCTAAGTCTAGTAGGGTATCCTAACATCACTAGGTCACTTAGTGCTTATAAATAGAACCCTTATTCCATGAAAATTCTCTCATTGATATTCTGTTAACAAGTCTCTGTTCTAAACCAAGTTTCTAAGCCAATTCGACAAGACAAGTTTGTGGGCATATTTCATGCTATATAAGATCTACTTTCAAACAACAAGCTAAGTTTTTAAGCATGATTTTCAAAAAGTACAATCGAAACTATTTTTTACAAAATTATGTGTTCTGGCAAACATATTTTGCAAACTAGGTCTCGCACCTTCACCGTGAACCCATCACGCAATACAATTTATCAAACTAAGTTTTCTTTCTATTTTAAAAATTTGTACTTTAAAGCATACTCTGAAGAATCCTGATTATTCACTAAGTTCGCAATGAACTCACCCACTCCTTTTTTACTATGCAGGTAAGTAGGTCACGTGTGGTAGTAGCGAGGAAGATGACTTGGCGAGGCTCATCCCTGAATAGATATCGGCGAACCTGGGAATAGGTGATGGGTTGTAGTTATGTGGGTTTAGATTTATTATAATTTGATATCATTTTTAAACAATTCCCTTAAATATTAAGTTCATTGTTATTTTACGAACCCTGAAGTAAAACCTTGTGACTAGTTTGTTCTCAGAATGAATAAAGTTTGATGTTTCTTTATTTCTCCTTGCATGCGTACCATGTTGTGTTCTTTCAATTTTTCCAAAGTATGTATTAATATTTATATATGAGCTAGTGTTATTGAAAAGTATTATTTTTTGTGACCTTTGTATGATTGCGACCCCTTATATGCATGCAAACCCTTAGGAGCGATAACCTTACTACTTAGAGAACCTTAAGTCCGAAAACCCTTGCATGAACGTCCCTTTTGTTGCGAAGCTCATTTGTATGCAAACCTATGATGTTTTGTTTTAAGTGCGAACTTAAAAGGTATGTGAACTGCTTTTATTTTGCGAACTCGTGTTTTTGTGTGAATTCATGCTTATTGTTGTTATACGAACTCATGTGTTGCTTCGATATGCGAACTTATGTTGTTGTGCAAATTCATGCTTATTGTTGTTATGTGAACTCATGTGTTACTTAGATATGTGAACCTACGTTGTTGTGTGAATTCATGTTTATTGTTGTTATGCAAACTCATGTGATCCTTAGATATGCGAACCTACGTTGTTGTGTGAACCTTAATAATAATTTCTGTGTACTTGAATCTATGTTTGAAAACACATACCCTAAACTACCACATCTACTTCTTTCATGCGAACCCTTAAGTTTTACGGTTTAGGTGACATACGAACCCTTCTTCTATTTGTTTGATAAGCTCGCATGTTTACATTCTTTGTATGAATTTTTTCCGCTACTATGTTGTAACTTATCATAATATAGGTTGTAAGTAAGTGATTGACCGCTTCTGAACTTGTCAACGTCTAGAGTAGAAATCCTGCACAAAAAAACCATCTATGATATCTAACTAAAGGCCATTATAACACCTCTAACATGTCTCCGTTACCGGATTAGGGTTATGGAGCATTACTGATATATTGTAAAACATTTAACATCATAATATTAAATAGATTAACCTTAATAAAAACCAACTAACCACATGTATTTTGTCCCTAAATCAAGCCTTCGAGGCCCTAAAATAGCTTAGAAACAATTCGGGACTAATTTGAAACAAATCAAAAAATTTTAGGAAAATATGAAAATTTTCAAATAAAACAGGGGACACACAGCCGTGTGTAATGCCCAAGCTATGTAACTTTCAAAATAAGGACACACATTCGTGTCTCAGCCCGTGTCCCTGCCTATGTAACTCACTGAGTTGGGCTACACGGCCGTGTTGCAGGCCGTGTGCCAGACCGTGTAACTCTTTGACTTGTGACACATGACCGTGTTGCAGGCTATGTGCTAGGCCGTGTAACTCTCTAACTTGTGACAGACAACCATGTGCTAGGCCGTGTGTTAGGCCGTGTAACACACTGACTTAATACATACGGCCATGTCGCAGGCCAAACGGCACTGGTATGTCCCAGGCTGTGTGCAACTAAATGAAACTTAAATGTCAAGTTTACCATTTCAAGATTTCTTGGACCCTAAGTTTACCATTTACCAGCAATTAGACCCATTCAAAGACATTAAACAAGCTCAAATCATGATAAATCAACCATCCTAAGTGTCTAACCAATATACCCTCAATGGTACCACAAATATACACTTATACAACAATATAAATCATCACCCAAACATGCCAATTTACACAACTAAAACTTCTAACCAATACGCCTATTATAGGCACCGCAATTCACCATAATGCAAGATAACATATTAATCTATCATATGCTATAAACTTGTACTAAAACATCTTCCTTCACTCAAATATATCACCATAAGTTGACTACTTGCACTTAGGCTCATTCTTTATAGATTTTCATATCAAAACAAAAGTAATGACAAAACAAGCCTATTACATGCCATATGATCCAAAAATAAACGTTCCCAAAACTACCGTAAAATAGATGGATAGTTTGACTCAAATGCCGATCCGATTGCCCAACCTTCAAAAATATATACAAGAACAGAAATTAACTCATGTAAGCTTATTGAAACTTAGTAAGTTCGATGTACAGAAACAATAAATCTTACTGAAGTAAATAAAACAATTCAATCAATAATAACTCAACTACAAGTGTTTCCTGTCATCCATAATCTCAAACCAATGAATTGCATAATTCAATTTAAATCTCAAATACATGTCATGCCTTTCAAAATCATTTAGACAAGTTATAATACAATGATTATTGACCTATTGAACGACTTACGAATACGAGTACCAAGAAATCCAACCGAAACACGCCAATCGCTTGTAAGAGCTAATCCACCCGATAACATGCCAAATGCTCATAAGAGCTGATCCACCCGATAACAAGCCAATTGCTCATAAGAGCTAATCCAACCGATAACACGCCAAATCAGGGAGTATAAATGAGGGTTCACAACAAATGCTGAACCTTGATATACTCGTGAATATATATAACACACCACATCCATCTCCACTCTAGGCCCTCATAACACGTCGTCATTTAGTTGTACTCTATCTTGCGTTCATCCAGCTTAAGTACCGAAATTTAATAACATTTTTTCCAACAACTTTATATCATTAATTAAATAATTGATATAAACTATTTCATATCATATCATCATAAAATTCATATAAATATTGAATTAAAAAACAAACGAACTTACCTGGACTTAGTTGTAATAGATGCAAAAGTTTAGGGACTATTTTGTAATTTTTCTTTTTCCACGTAAACCTACAAGATCTTGATCTAAAATGTAAAATTTCCCAATTATTAGCTTACATTTCATATTCCAATTTATTATACATTTTATACCCTTCCATTTTCAAAATTTACACAATATAATTTATGCAATTTAGTCCCTTAACCCAAAAATCATCAATTTGACTATTTTCTAGAAATTAGATTATAGTTGAATATTCTAGGCCTTTAAAAAGTCCACAAAAACATATGTTATTTAGTAATAAACGATTTAATTTTAATATTTTAACAATTTAATCCTTTAATAAAAAACTAATTAATATCACTTTACAAAACAACCAAAAATCACAATCAAAACTTCATACACATAATTATCATCACAAAAAACCAAGATTCATCAATGGAAACTTCTAAAATTTTTAAAATATTCAAAACCGAAGGTACGAGCTAGCTGGACCAAGTTGCAATTATATCAAAAATATAAAATTCATTAAAAACGGAGCTAAAAAACTTACTCACGCAAAGATGAAGAGAAATGAAGAAGAAAATATTTTTTACTTCATTTAATTTTGTTTTAATTTTATAATATTTACAATTTTTCCATTAAAACATGTATTATTTTATGATTTTCATCCATAATGCCGTCCAATATTAATACTAGGGGCTAATTGCTACATAGGTCCTTTCTAATTTAATAATTAAGATTTTTAATCACTTAAATGTAGTAATCACTAAGTTTTGCATCTTTTTCAATTTAGTTCTTTTTATTAAATTAACTACCTAAATGATAAAATTTTCTAACCAAATTTTAAAACGACTCTAATGACTCTGTAAATATTCTATAAATAAAATTTACGAGTTGACATGATAAAATTTGTGGTCTCAAAACCACTGTTCCACTACCACTAAAAAAGGGTTGTTATAGTTGTATCTTCTGCCAGAGAACCATTGAATAAACGTTTTTCCTTGAAGTTCAACAAAATATTTTTCAACATTTGGATATAAAAAATTAGAGGTGTTTGGAACCGTCGAAGGTTCTAGTTCATTAGTTCTTCTAACCTTTTGTGGAAGCATTTTGAATATTTGTTTAATTTCAACAACTAATGAACTAGCAAGCAAAGTTTCTAATGAAATATTAAAAAGAAGAGTTTAGGAACCCTTAACCTGTTAAGAAGATATGACGAAGTCCTCATAATATTCATTTATGGTTGGTTCTTTTAGTGCTTCATTTTCCACTGGTTGTGACAATCTTACATTTTAACTAATAGCAAAGAAAAGTTGTAAATTTAGGGTTTTAATGCAAAAGAGGTTTTGGGTTTGAGATTAAAAAAGGTTAGAATGTGAGATTAGGGTTTTTAGGTTAAAAACCAATACATTGGGGGTTAAAAATTGGGTAGAAAAAAGGATTAGTCCACCAGGTTGCGCAAATGGATCGGGTCAACCCTATAGAAAATTGCAGTGATATCGTGACACAGGGGTTTTGTATCGCGACACCCCTAGCAATTAATCATTATCGTGACATCAGGGTTCAATGTCGTGACACAGTCTAGAATTTTGGATTTCAGGGTATACTGACTTTGTGTGTCGCAACACACAAAGTCCGTGTCACTACATCAAAATGATTTTTTTCAATTTTCATCAATTCTGTCCTTGGTGTTGCTACATGGGGTCACTGTGTTTATGACATCGACTCTATTTTCACCCTAAATTTTAATTTCTAGAGTGTTATGGTTTCTATAAAACATAAATTAAAAATTAAAATCTAAACTAATCTATTAGTTAAATATACAATAATTTACAAAGATTTAAAACATTAATTTAAATAATCAAGTTTTACTGCCGGATTCATTTGATAGTACCATCAATTCACATAAGGACAATTTTTTGGTTCTTTCAGTATTAGTCCATCGCCCGTCATGCCATTCCACCTTTTTTTACTTATATCTTTCCTTGAACCTTTTTTTATTCTACATGGATTAAAGAAAGTACGTCCCTTGATTCGGGATTATTAGGATTAAATATAGATAATTCATTACAATGCTCCCTTAAGTCCCTTTTATTTTCCCCTCTGTTGGTCACCACATTTAAAGATTTCGATTTCACTATTAATCCTCATTATTAATTCATTATTTTCCATATCAACGGTGGACCTTGAAGTGGCTAGGAAAGGTCTCCCTAATAGGATTGGTATCTCTCGGTTTTCTTCAAAGTTTAGAACTACAAAGTTTGTCGGGATGATAAAGCTGTTCACTTTGAGTAACATATCTTCCAGTACTTCTTTTGGATGCACTGAGGATCTGTCGGCCAACTATAGTGTTATCTGGGTATTTTTGAGGTCCCCTATCCCATGTTTTTCATAAATAGAAAAATGAATTAAATTAATGCTAGCTTCTAGGTCACATAGAGCTCTATTAAAATGAATATTCCCTATCTCTATGGGAATCGTAAAACTTCCTGGGTCTTTCAACTTTTAGGGAACCTATGTCAAAATAATAGTACTACAAGAAGTGCTTATATTAACTTGTTCACCTACCTTAATTTTCTTATGCCTAAATATAATTTCTTTTAAGAATTTGGCGTACTTAGGAACTTTTTCAATTAATTCAATCAAAGACAGGTTGACATTTAACGTTTTGAATAAGTATAGAAAACCCTTAAACTTATCTTCATCCCGTCTTTCCTTCTCTTCTAGCCTTGAAGGGAACAATATTTTTGCAATGGAAAAATCTTTAATCATTTCTATCTCTGGCTAAACTGTTGCTGCAACTACTTCCTTTAGTTCAAGTTCATTATTAGCTTCTAATGATTCTTCCTGAAGATCATCAATATTCCCCTCATGCATTTCTTGAGTTGGGGTCTCTGGGCTACTTAGTACTTTACCCGAGCAGAGCGCTATTACTTTTACATGCTCCTTCCCTTCTCTACGAGGATTATTTTTGGTATTGCCGGGGATACCTGTGCCAATTTTTCTTTTTATATGTCTCATCATGCTCATCAATTGGCTTATCTGATCTTCAAGTTTGGTTAATGTTCTTGTCGAACTGGTCACTCAAACTACATCTATTTCATGTCTATTCTCATTGACTGCATCTCCCCCTTGATTCTATCCAAACATTGACCACATATAGTATGGTCATTTGGCTTGGATGTTTCCTAGGGTTTTTGTCGATAAAGAGGTTGATAGGTAGAATTTTTAACTTGGTTCGAGCCATCACCTCCTCTTTGGTTTCCTCCCCATCTCAGGTTAGGGTGATCTTTCCATCTGGGATTATATGTATTTGAATACAGATTTCCTCCCCTATTCCCGATGTAGTTCACATCCTCGGTGGGATTGTTAATATGGTGGAAGAGCGATTTGTCTCATCCATAGACAGATGGTGCATTCTTCTCAGCTTGATTTGGTTTATTCTGTCCACTAACTGTTGATATCTATCATCCTCTTAGACAACCTTCACCGTAGACGGTCCTTGGCCATATGTGTATTTTTTAGTTGGGCACTAGTAGGTATTTATCGCCATACTTTCTATTAATTTGTACGCATCCTCAAACGTTCTGTTCATTAAGGCTCCTCCTACTGCTCTATCTAATCTTGACCTTGAATGCATATACAACTCGTTGTAGAAAATTTGCAGTCGTAACCATTCAGGTAATCCATAGTGTGGCCATTTTTGAATTACTGTCTTAAATCGCTCCTATGCTTCGTGAAAGGTTTCCCTTTTGAACAATTTGAACATTGAAATTTCCCTTCTTAGCTTGATCGTCTTACTAATGGGAAAGAAATTTTGTAGGAATTTCACTGTGAATTCATCTCATGTTGTGATTGATCCTGGTGCTTGCGAATCAAGCTAAGAGAAGGCATTAACAATTAATTAAAAGGGAAACAACTGAAAATGAATAGCTTCATTAATGACCTCATTGTATTTGAAGGCACCACAAAGTTGGAGGAACCGTTTTAAATGTTAACTCGGATCCTCTGTCATTATTCCTCGAAACTACAAATTAGTCTAGATCATCTAGATAGCTGGCTTCATCTCGAATTTATTGGACATGATGGTTGGCCTCTTTATACTCCCTTGAACCATATCCAAATTCTGTAGTGCATACTCTCTTAGAGTCCTCTCATTACATAACATATTTATATTTATGGGTTGTTGTTGTGGTGGTGGTGGATCTCCAGATTGTTATTGTTAGCCTCGTCGAACAGCGGATTCTCACGTAGTACGTTGCCTACAACATGTGGTGGATTCTGCATCTACTATTACTAATGTTGTTGTTGTTAATGATTTCCTCATATTATTCTTTCTGGGCCTATGACTGGCTCTATAGGTGTTCCCTAACACTCAACCCAAAAAGATAAAATTTGTAGAAAATAAGAAAACTAAATTTGTAACTATAACCTAAAAATTTCCTAATTATTCTATTAATATGCAAAAATTAATACTAATATAGTGACGTTGCCTCCCCAACAATGACACCAACAACTTGATCGCCTTCGAACCTACCACCGTCTAGAGTAGAAATATTATAGAAAAGATGTGACAAGCGGTATCCACAAGTATACGAGTCAAGTTGTAGTATAGTTACAATGGAGTAGGTAAGTACTCCAAGGATCGTACTCCAAGGATTGTGCCCAAGGGAGGCGAGCACTAAATTAGTTCTAATCTAAACATAAATAGATCTAATTAGTACTTTAATTGAATTATAGTACGAAGATTTTAAAGAATTATTTTGATAAACTATAATAAAAATAATATGAAAAGAAATAAAAGAAAATTAAATAAATGAAAAATGA
Source organism: Gossypium schwendimanii (assembly GCA_013677275.1). NCBI lineage: Eukaryota > Viridiplantae > Streptophyta > Magnoliopsida > Malvales > Malvaceae > Gossypium > Gossypium schwendimanii. Next base: position 20,445,238 of record CM025257.1, read on the forward strand.
GAAATCAAATAATCAAATATGTATTAAATCTATGCAAAGGTGATTAGCTCGCTTTGGTAATTATAATCAACTTTCGTTTAAGGTTTTCTTGTTCAATCAACTAGTCATACCCCAGTAGGATCTTTCGATTCTTCCACTGAAGTTCTGAATTGGCAAGAACTACGTATCTTCTGAGCTCACAGTCTAGACCGGTTTAGGGTTAAAATGTTCACGGATAGGCCGTACCAAATTTAGGTTAATTCTCACCTTGATGACTTCCTAGGGTTGTCAGACCTAGGATTTAGATTCTTCCTTTACTGAACAACTAATCTGTTAAGAAATCCTTACAAAATAATTAATTATTCATAACTCCACTCGTTAATCCCTCACAAGAGGAGTAGTTCCTTATGGATATAATAAATGATATAAACTTGATGAAAAGAATGAAAATAAAGAATAATTCAAGAATAGAGTTTAGAAGAAGCCTGATTTGTATTGAAATTAAGCACAAAATCCTCACAGAGTTTTGATAGTAATTCCAAAATCTGATTTCTTCACAAAAGTAAATAACAAAAATAGAAATAAAGTATGAAACTTAAGAAAAGAGAAAAACTAAAGACTAGATCTAAAGAGAAAATTATACAATCTGAAAAGTGTGTCTAACATGTGCTAAATGATCCTATTTATAGAATTTAGGGTGTCTGTCATCCTTAACCCTAGGTTAGTTGCTTTGCTCGTGCTTAATATTTGATTGCACGGACCAAAACACCCTTGGCTCATAATTATTCCCCGTATAAAATCGATGTCGTGACACACCAAGTCCTCTATCACGAAATCATGGGTAGTATGCTCAACTTCATGGTGTCTTCAGGGGTATGTCGCGATATTGAAAGCTGTCTTGGGATTCTTCTATTCTGCTCCTTATGTTACGACATCAAATGCTCAGTGTTGTAACCTAGCGACTGGTATTGAGTTAGTACACCTTCTAATGGTCTCTTGCACGCTCACAAAGTATATGAGCTCACCCTTATGCCTCATTCGGACTCTAAGGTCAATAAAAGACTCAAATTACACATTTTATTAAACTTAACTAAACCTACGGAAATGTAATTAAAACTTAACTAAAATGTTTATATTCAAGCTCCTAAAGTGCGAAAACTAGTTTATTTTTCTACATCAAATTACAGTAGATCAGTGGTGTGTTGGAGGTTAGGTTAGGAGTTAATGGAGAGACTTTAGTGGCTAATGTAACTCACCAAATTTGGGTCAAACCTTCTCAGCCAGGTTTCGAGTGTTACATTTTTGCTATGAGAGCTAGCCAGGTTAAGGCTCACCCAGCTGGAGTGCGCCTAGCCAGAGTGAACCAGGATCAGTTTACCAGACTGACTAGATGACATGTGAGTTTTCCAGAATGGCAAGGGGTGTTCGCCAGATTGGCAAAGTAAGCTCACTAAAGAAAATAAGGTAAGTTTGTTGTATTATGAATAAGATTTAAAGCTTGGACTGGGAACAATATCGCCTTGGTTCAACTGTATCTTTTGCAGGAGCTCATAGGGAAAACATCTTGGAAGATGGCATCGAGCCACTAGTGCAAGCCATGATTAAGGCTTTTTAATGAGCTGCTAGTGCCAACATTACACTTGTGAGCCGATGATTGCCACTGAAGTGTCTACAAGCTCTAAGTGGAAGGTAATTCAGTGGTGTTAGAGGATTTAATCCTACTAAAGTTGAATATTTACTTGAGGGTGTTGAGAAATCCTTGAGCAAATGGTGTGTTCTAATAACTAAAACCTAAGATGCACCGTGTCCTTACTCACCAGTGAAGCCTATCGTTAGTGGAACACCATGAAGAAAGGAATTGCCATGAACCAGTTGACATAGGAGTTTTCTTAGGAACTTTTAATAGAAAGCTCATGGGTGATCAATACATGGAATCTTGCAAGTGTGAATTCATCAACCTTGTGCAAGGCGAGTTGTCTATAGCTGAATAAGAAGTAAAATTTATGTGACTAAGCCAGCACACAACAAATATGGTCTTGTAAGAGAAGAACCATTGTCAAAGGTTTCGTTTTGGTCTGCATCATGTTATCTATATCTATTTGGTGACTCACAATATTACAAACTTTGACGAGCTGTTGGACAAAGCCAAAGCCATTGAGGAGATTATGGCTCCGCGAACTGAAGTTGGAGCTAGAAAGCAAGTGTCTAAATAAGTGTCTGAAAGGGATCATGACTTGCGAAATTCAAGCAGGAATGTTAAGCGAAGCTTTAGATCAAACCACTTACTACAACAAAACAACTTCTAGGATGGAAAAGAGGGTTCGCACAAGTCTGTGAACTGGCCACTTTGTGAATACTATAAGCGAAAACATCCTTTGAATGTCAAAGAGAGGCTGGAGGCTATTCAAGTGTGGTTCTAATGATCACCTAATAAGAGACTACTTAGAACGTTGGGAAGGATCGCAAGCACAGATAGTGGCCCCTACACAAGTGCGAGTTGGTGCTCATGATTGAGCAAGAGGCAGAGGTTGCGAAATAAGAGTTGGACACTGAACGCTAACTCACACTATTGTGACCCAAGATGAATTAGGAGGCCTCACACGAGTCAATGTTGTAAGAGAACTTCATGAGCAAGGTACCACTGATGTTATTAAAGGTGCCTTCACTCTGCGAACCATTCCCTTATTTTTCGTGATTGACTCTAGATCCACTTACTCATATGTTTCGAGTGAACTAGCTAGTGAGTTGGGAATCCCAGTAGAAACCATAGATAAGTGTGTGCTTGTCACTAGTTTATTTGGGGATATTGTGTGGGTCAAGAGAGTGTACTGTAGATGTCTAGTAATGGTCTAAGGTTAAGTCTTCTATGTGAACTTAATGGAATTGTCATTCTATGGGTTGGACGTGATTTTGGGGATGGATTGGCTAATTGAGCATAAATCCAAGATTAAATTTTAGCTGATAAGAGTCACCTTACGAAGCAATGAAGGTAGGGAAGTTGTGGTGGTTGGTGAGCGAGCTCAGTTTATGTCTAATGTGGTCTCAACGATGAAGGTAGAAAAGGTGTTGGGTAAAGGGTGTGAAGCCTATGTTTCTTTTGTGATGGGCTCACAGGATTTAGAGAAAGGGGTTCACGAGATACGAATTATGAAAGACTTTCCTGATGTATTTCTTGATGAGTTACTTGTATTACCTTTAGATCGCAAAGTGTAGTTTGCCATTGAGTTATACCTTGGTAGTTCGCTAGTGTCCATTATGTCATATTGCATGGCACCCAAAGAGCTTAAGGAGCTAAAGATATAACTTTAAAAGTTGTTTGATAGAGGCTTCATTCAGCCAAGTACTTTTCCTTGAGGTTCGCTAGTGTTGTTTGTGAAGAAGAAATATGGTAGCATGAGGATGTGTATCGACTACAGGCAGTTGAATAAATTAAATATAAAAAACAAGTACCCATTGCCAAAAATTGACAATTTGTTTGACTAGGTGTGAGGTGTCATAGTGTTTTCAAAGATCGATTTGTGGTCTGGTTACTATCAACTTAAGGTGATCTGATATGTTGAAGACAACATTTAGAACGAGGTATGGGAACTATGAGTTTTTGATGATGCCCTTTGGGTTAACAAATGCACCTGCTGCTTTCATATACTTGATGAATCTGGTGTTCCATGAATACTTAGACCGCTGTGTGGTAGTGTTCATCGATGGCATCTTGGTGTATTCACAAACTGAGGAAGAACACAACATTCATCTGCGAATTGTGTTGCAAATTCTTCGAGAGAAGTAATTATTTTTAAAGTTCAGCAAATATGAGTTTTGGCTTAAGAAAGTTTTTTTTTTTTAGGCACACAGTTTCAGCTGAGGGGGTTTGTTGAGGGGTTCGCCACTATAACAACTGTAAACTGAAAAATATATAGGATTTTTCCTATATAATTCATCATCTTTTTACTTAAATTTGTTGTTAAAACCAAGTAATTGTGTAATAAATTAATGAAATATGCAAAAATATGAAATTAGGACATGGAAATTATTAAAATGTGATTTTATGCTTTGTTATATAGTTTTCATGCATAAAATGACTTATTTTATATTAGTTTGAGCATATTATATTTTTAAGCTATA
>CM025257.1:20488816-20498989 GCA_013677275.1 Gossypium schwendimanii
TGTGGTTAATCCAAATGAGTTATGTATAAATGCACTAACTTGTGTATTGATGATGATGTTTAGGCTTGTTCCAAGCTTGTGGTTGAATTACATTATGCTTATACTAATTGTTATGTAAATGAAATGGTAAGATATGTTTCATTTTCTATGAACTTACTAAGTAGTATGTGCTTACACAATTTTTTTCCTATGTTTTATAGATTATCGGAAGCTCGACCGGTTTGGAAGCTCATCGGGGATCTATCACACTATCCAACATTAATATAGGTAGTTTTTGAATGTTTTGACCAAGGTTATACTAACATGTATAGGTGGATTTGTAATGGTAGTTAGTTGAATGATTAGTTGATATTTTGGTATGTATGAGTTATCTTGGTTGATGTCACTTGATACCTTGTTAGATTGTGTCATTGTGACTATATCATGTTGTATATTTTGAATTTCTCAAATGACATCTTTTTGTAGGAGGGACAAATTCTATATTGATCAATCATATCCCACAACATAGATTGTGGTATATCCAACATCAACCTTTATAGAAAAACCAGTTACAATGGACATTTGACAATATCAAAATATACGACTCACGATGTTGGGATAATGATGATTTCAAGTCTGAGGATCATATACATAGTAATCACTCTGAGTAATGTTGTGACTATTACATAATAATCCAATAACCATACTCATAGCGGGTCAGTCCAATATGTTGTTCTCTAACACACATACTCATCTATTGATTTTGACATCTCATGTCAATGACAACACTTTGTCATCAATCAAGTACACGTTAGTCTTAATGCATTATTGTTGTCCAAGCCCACAATAATACTCAACTAATGACCTTTTAAGAATAATCATATTATTTTCAGGACATTATTATAAAATAGTTTATTTATATACATAGAATACAAACTAAAATAATAATGACTATGCCTTATATTAATAAACGAGGTAAAATAAGTATGTTATTACAATCATCTCATGATTGGTCTTTGGACATACTCTAACACATTTTGGGTTGATGAAGTTAATGTTCTAGTTGGAATTTTAATGTGTCTAAACTTGGTATGTAATGTGTTAAACTTAATGTTCTCATGGTATGCCTATATGATGGATGTCATGAAGTTATTTTGGAAATGTCATGTGATCTAGATTATGACATAGATGAAATTGGAATGTAATGTTTAGTTTATACTTTAGTTGATTATATGAATTGTTGAATTAGATTGGATGTGATGGTGCCTTATGGCATATTGGTTAGAACTAGGAACTTGTGTTATGTAGGAAAATGTTTGATATGTTTTAAGTTGTTTAAATGTATGATATTGGTAAAGCTTAGTGCATAAGTTATATGGTTGACATGAAGTCTAACGAGAGATTGTTTGATTAGTTGAATGAATGCATTTTTGATTGATTCTTTGAAGTTCCATTAAGGGCATATTGGTATAGTTAATGTGATAAACTTTGGTATATTAGTTTTGAGTATTCTTTAATGACATTTAGTTGAATACATGAAGTCTTGATTATTAGTTAATATGTTAATGAATGATGAATTAGACATTTTAAAGATGAAATTTTACCATTTTTGAACTTAAGTATCGATATTTTTGTACTTGGTATCGATACTTGACTATATAAATAGTTTTTAAAACAATTAGAATGCTAAAATGGTATCGATTTTTGTGAGAGTATCGGTACTTTTCTTAAAATATAGATATTAGGTAATAAATATCGATATCCTTATTTTGCCTAATAAACAAAGTTGAATTTTGGTATTGTTATTTAGACATTATATCAATATAGTATCAATACCATCAATTAAACATTGATACAAAATCTTGAAACTTTAAAACTTTGAAAATTTTGCAAATCAATCCTATTTATTACTTGAATTTCACAAGTAAGTCCTTGTATACTTCAATCTATTTAGCTGTAATATGTTTGAATTATATTGTATAAATTTCTGATATGGTTGTGATTTTTGCATGTAGCATCCTTTTATTTGAATTCGGTGACCGGACCGGGTAAGGGGTGTTATAGTATTTTTCTCAATGTGAATTTTTCTTAGAAGGTATCTAACACCCTTAACCCATATCTGTCACTAGAATAGGGTTACGAAGCATTACCGTATAAAATGAACATTAAACATACATTTCAACCATTGGCATAAACATGATATCATCCGTTAATCGAGCCCTCTAGGCCTTAAAAATACTTTAGAAACAATTCGGGACTAAATTTGAAACATTTGGAAAGTTTAGGAAAAATTTAAAAAAATTGAACTGCAAGGGTCACATAGCCATGTGGCTAGGCCATGTGCCTCACATGGCTAAGACAAACACCCGTGTCTCAGGCCATGTAACAATCAAAATAGGGACACACGGCCGTGTCTCAGCCCGTGTCCTTACCCGTGTAACTCTCTGAGTTGGGTCGCACGGCCAAGCCACACGCTAGTGTGCCAGGTCGTGTAACTCTCGAAATGGCTCCACACGCTCATGTCTCAGGCCATGTAACAACCTGACTTGCATGCATTAAAACCTAAAGGGGACACATGACTGAGTCACACACCTATGTCTCAGGCTGCATGGACATGAAATTGGTCAAAAGCATTTTGTGCACATGACCAAAGCATCAAAACCTTACCAAAACATGCATGAAATGACCAATTCAAAAGAACAAATCCATTCAACCAATATGCCATACAAGGCACCTCAATTGCAAACATACAAATTTACCTAAACATATACATATACTTGACCACATTTCATTCATAAACATCTAGTTCATTTCCATCTCAAAACATATCATAACTTGACCTATATCACTTCAACATAAACTTACCATTTGAGCCATACCATTCATCCATCATATGTACCAAATTGACACAATTCAACCATCATCAAAATGATACCAAAACAACTAACTCATACATACCAAAATCAACATCTAGGCATTCAACTAAAAATCAAACACAAGTTCACCTATACATGTCATTATAACCTTCGCCAAAACATCAAAACTATCGATATAAACACTGGATAGTGTGATAGATCTCTGACGAGCTTCCAAACCAATCGAGCTTTCGATTATCTATAAAACATAGGCAAGAAAACTATGTAAGCACATAATGCTTAGTAAGTTCATAAAACATGAACATAACTTACCATTTCAATACATAACATTAAGATTAAGCATAACATTTTCCAACCATAAGCTTGGCACAAGCCTAAGCAACATCAACAACACATGTTAGTGCATTGAAACATAATTCACTTGAATTAACATAAGGTAAGTTATTATACATGAACATAAGTATACTTCCATTGAAGCTTACCATTTCAATCCTTTTCATAATACATGGTTTAGTTCATTTGAAAACTTACCATTCCTTTCCTTTTCATGTCCGTTGAACCATTTAGAATATCATCGGATACTCGGGAAAGTTCACACAAAGCGTGCTAAACATATAACCGTAACATTTCCTTTATATCATTGCTCACATGAGATGTGGTCGGAATGTAAGCTACATGATGCTGCTCACACGAGCTGTGGATTGTTCGCAGCAAATGCAGGACCTCAACTATTAGTAGGACATTTAAGACCAGCACCGAAACATGAAAACCCTAATGACATGTCATTTGTATCCTACGAATTCCTAAGGTTGAAATGGGGCTCAATAACTATCATGGCTTTGTTGGATATTCATCATTCAATTACATGACAAATAACAAATTAACATATAGATCAATATATCATTAAAACGATATTTAATCATACGAACTTACCTCAATGACAAGGATGTAGAAACGAGATCAACTAATCTGAGGCTCTAGCTTTTCCTCAATCTAGATCTGTACGTGATCTATCCTGATCTAAAAAGGCAAATTAAATCCATTTAATACTTGTATTATTCAATTCAGTCCATATTTAATATTATTGAAAAATTACTATTTTACCCTAAATATTTTAACTTTTTACAAATTAGTCCTTAAGCTCATAAATTGAAATCTAAGAATTTTCATCCTTTTCCCAAGCTAGTCGATTTCTATAAGGACCTTTAGCTAATAGAACTCTACTTTTGTGCTTTTTATGATTTAGTCCTTTTCACATAATTAAGCATGCAAACGTCAAAATTTCCTAAAAAAATTTTTATACAACCTTTCTAACATTCCATAAACATTAAATTAGTAATAAAATATTAATTTACTCATCAAATTTGTGGTCCCAAAACCATTGTTTTGATTTCACTAAAAACAGACTGTTACAAGATAAAATGACCAAGAGATCTTTTAGTACAAAAGGTATAAGGGTCACTCAACTCTTAGAACTTGTGAACACTAATGTAGGCAATCCCATGAATGTTAGTGTGCGAGGAGTTTATGATTATTACATAACCTTCATAGATGATTATTTTAGGTATGAGTATGTATACCTAATGCACCACAGAAGTGAAGCTTTTGATAAATTTCAAGAGTTTCGTGCGAAAGTGGAGAAATAGTTAGGTCTACCCATTAAGACACTTTAGTCTAATTAAGGTCGAAAATATTTATCTTATCAGTTTTTAGGATACCTCATAAAAAATAAGGTTATATCCTAGCTAACCACGTCGGGTACTAATATGCCGTAATTTGATACGTCAAATTAGGCTTTCTATTACATTTAAAAAGCTTATTCTCGAGCAATTTAGATGTCGTTTTGTTACTTTTGTCAATTTTTAGTTTTATCTTTAATAATTTTTTTATTATTGTTAAACCATTTTTGAAACCCAAATTGGTCAATCATGTCATGGGGAACATAACAAGTTGATTGAGAGTTGTAGGGAGTCGACGGTAGCCCGAATGTGAAGAAAACATCACCTAGAAGGGGGTATTGCAGTATCGAAGCATGGAAGTTGTGATTCCCCTAATAGTGTTGAAATAAAGAGAATCGAAGCCAGCTACAATGATATTGTGATATCAAGTGATGGATATCGCGATATCGAGACATCCCAAGACCATCCATTTCAAGACTGTTGTGAGTATCACGATACTACTACTTGACGAGTAAAAAAATTGCAGGGGCATTTTTGTGTCCAACAAGCTTAAGTTTATTTTTCATTTAAGAGCATAAATGTCGTTGTTTGGTTAAATTTTAGTAGGCTATATATACCACTTTATAAGCCTTTGAATTCAAATTTTTGGTGGTTAAACACTCTTATTAGGTTTTCATAGTTTAGGGTTAGGTTTTCCTTTTATTTTCTTTTATAGTTTAGGTTCCTTCTTTTCTTTTAGGTTAGATTTTAGTATTTTTGTTTTCTTTCTCCCTTATTGTCAAAGATATTGAAAACAATGATGAAAAAACTTTTGGAGTACAATGGATCTTCATCAATTGAATGAGCATTTTCTTAAACCCTTTACTTTCATTTTATGCTTACAATATGTTTGATGAAATGATTGTTTGAAAATGAGTTTAAGTATGTGCTAAATTTGTTCATGGTTGTTTGATTTGTTGTGTGTTAGTTTAATTTAATGTTTATGCTTGATTAATTGATGCTTCTGTAATAGGAAGTCTCATGTATGTCATGTTATGTTATGCATATATCCAAAAATCTCTTTCATGGAAGGGTTGGTGATTCAATATCAAGCAAATCCCTGCCTAAGACACTGGCAAGTAGTTAAGCATAAAATTAAGTATTTACGGGGAATAAGGGGTTATATGTTGTTGTATTTTAGAGGATATTTTACTCCTATCGGATATGCCAATTCAAACTTCCAAATGTCTTGGGATTCGAGAAAATCAACCTCAGGTTGTGTCTTTATCCTACGTGGTGGGTCTATAGTGTGAATAAGTGTCAAGCAGGGTTGCACTACTAACTTTACAATGGTGGCCGAATATAAGGTATGCAAAAGCTATTACAATATAACAACGCGAATATAGCTAAACACCAAATAAACCACATGAGGACAAAATCTCATTAATAGAAAGTATCATAAGGGAGACAGTAATGATTGATGGAATAGTAGATGTTGTCAAAGATCGCATATAAGGATAAAACCTGTTGATTCGTTTACCAAGACTCTACTAGCTTGAGAATTTTGAAAAACTGCAACACCTTACACTCGGTCCGGTCGCCGAGCTCGAGTGACAGGACACTACACCACCATCTCAACATCACACATTACATAACATCTTATTATAATGCGAACATCGTCAAATTTTTAACATTTATCGAGATTCTAAGTCAAGAATACCCTAGGTGACATGAAATCATGCTAAACATACATCAAATGAGCTTGTAAAGTAATAGAGGCATGCTTTAAGACCACTTAACAAAAATTCAAAATAAATCACTTAAGTATCGATACTCATTCAATGGTATCGATATTCCTCATAGATGGTATTGATACCGCTTAAAGAATTGGTACCAAATTAGCATATTGTTTCTCTGTAAAAATTCAAACCAGCAAACTATCAATAACCTATCGAAAAGTATCAGTAATTTTACCCCGAGTATACTCGAGATATGGTATCGATACCAAATTTAGTTATTGACTTCCTACAAATTTGAAATATTATAAGGTATCGATACTAAATACCTGATTATTGACACCTCTACACAAAACAACAGTAATATCATCAAAACAAAGCATTTAACTCAATCATACACTTACTAAGTCATCACACATTTATAATCTCAAAATCTAACATAAAAAATATCAAAATTTGCAGTATTATGCATCATCAATAATTTAAAGAAAACCACCTAATGAACTAGAAACAACATCCACAATCTATATGAGAAATACTCACGAGCAATCATCTAAGCATCATGGTAATAAACAACCAGCTAAACTACCATATTACCTTATTCCCACAATTCAAAATAATGATAACAATAACACCTACTCAAAAACTAGCCTAGCTTGGATCACCCCCTTGGAAACATTTCGTACCGCTCACACCGTAAAGCTAACAGTCTGCAAAGGTTTAAAAAGAGTGGGTGAGCTTAAACAAGCTCAATGAATGTTAGAATAACCACAAAGTATACACAACATCAAAGGTTATACAAAGGCATACTACAACACATTCATAACCATATTTTACCCAAGTCAAAATAACATATTCACGTTTCATGAAATTATAAAACTAGCATATGCTCTCACATGCAATTACACTCAACTCGTATATATATAATTCATTTAACAATAATTCATCAAGATAAAACAACGTATTCATGCTTTAATAGCTCACAAGCCTAGCTTATATATTCACATGTATTTACACAACATTTTCATATATTAATCACTTTATGATAATTTGGTAATTAGAAAAAATGAAAGATAAAAGTGGGCTCTATCACCACACATTGGATACACGGATCTCCATCACACAAATGACTCAAATAGTCTAATATATCCCAAAAGTGTAGCATAAAGCTAAACACACTCCAACACACCAACATATCTCGGTGAATGGAGCTAGCTCAACATTCCCTTATCTCTCCAATCTGTCCCATGGCCTTAATGCCCAAATAAAAAAAAACACAAAGGTGAGTAATCATAATCCTATGGAATGCCAACTATATCCAATAGTTTCAAGAGACCACAGGGCCAAAATATTCGCAAATACAACCATTTAATTACTATTTTAATGTACATAATCTCTATTCATATTAATCAATTCACATCACAATCTCAAACATAATACGCACTTATTGGATTCACATTTAATTGCACTTTAAGTGCCACAGTAATTCTCATTGAGCTATCATTTATCAAATCTGACACATGTGAACTAAAATCAGTACATCATATATCACATACAAGTATTTTCAGATATTACCTGTCATAATAGTATCACATTCCACAATTTAACACATATATACTTACCAATTTTTGCACACTTTCACTGCACATTTATTTCGCTAACACAACATCATCACTGTTAGTCGACATGTTTAATATGCCCACAACTAACACATTTACAAGAGCTATCACAATATATATCACATGTCACATTATAACAACTTAATACTCAATGCTTATCACACAATCACAAACTTTTCAAATTAAACAAAGGGTATAAGAAAGCTTACACTCAGAACTTAGAGTAGGGGTTTAGGCTACTCCTAAGATCCCAATTAACACTATGAATTGTGTCTACAAGTAGCGATTCCAAACACTCATCGATCACTCTTTCGCCTAATTATCGAAAGCTTAAACTAGCTTCTCATTGCCTCTCACTTTACTCGAAGAAGGTCCTAACTATTCCTAAGCTTCACCAAAGTGAATCACACAATAAACACAATTAACATTTAGCCATAGACTCACCTAAATCAACCAAAATGCAAGCCTAAGCTAGATCTTTATGAAATTGCAATTTCAACTAACAAACTTCAAACTCAAATACCTTAATCTTTACTCATTTCCATTGCCTATAATCGATTCTAATCATCTAATTATAAATCTATGAATAATTCCCAACCTTCAAACTACTCAAAACAATACAGATTCATGGATCCAAAATTTTGACATACAATAACAATTTTCATGAAAATTCAATAAAACCTTAGAATTCTTTAATGAAACTTAAAGGAAATTTTAGAAACCTTCTAATTACATGAAAACAAGTTGAAAAACACTTTGAAACCTCATTTTCATTTGAAATCTTGAATTCCACCATTAATGACCCAATTTTCAGCTTATATTCAAAACATTGAATTCAACAAGTAAAAACTCTATTTAAAAGACTAGATATCATTAAAAACTAATAGGAAATCAAATTTTTATCTTTGATGGGAGAAAAGTGAACATTTGGCTGGAAATCTAGAAAACCCACAAGCTTGAGCGATGACAAAATCAATGGTGTCTTTTGTAACACCCCAAATTTTGGGCCTAGAAAAGATGGGTTTTCAAAAGGTAATTGTTTTCAAAGACACGATGTTATCGTAAAATACTGTAAAATTTCGCATCAAACAACGTTTTAAATATAGTAACAAACTAATATGATCAACAAACTACTAAAGATAACTTGAGTTTTCATTAAACGTGAATTAGTATGGAATGGGTTTTCAATAAAACTATTTTTTTAAAAAATACTTCAATCTGATATCGCCAGATTCAGCCATAACGTCTAGGTCGGGTTCAGGGTGGTACATTTAGTGGTATCAGAGCCAAGTTACAAAACTCAACTATGGAATGGGTTTTAAAAATATTTAGAATTTCTGAAAATATGTTCTTGAAGTGTTTTGGAAGGTTTACAAGTGTGGCACACCGAGTGTCCAGCGTTGAATTCGTAAGTTTTCTCTATACTGTAGACTGCTTGAACTGAAATACTCTTAGAGACTACTATAGATAGTAGGACTGTATTGAAACTCTTTAGTGAGAGTAAATTAAAACTGTAGGGAGACCTTGATTTGCGAAAACAAAACTCTGATTAATGCTTTTCATAAGACATCTATTAATAATTACTGGAATTACAAACTTTTACATAAAACTTCTTAAACTGATAATACGTTATTTGATATAAGCACAAGAGGTACACACGGACGAGGTACATGAGGCCATGGTAGACACTATAGAGGTCTTTGAGTTGGGCCCTCGTCATTTAGTCATATACCTAATTTGGAACTAGATTGCGCAGTGGAAGCGTAGTGGTAGAGTCTACGTTATGCGACTGATCTGATAATTGGAAATTTTGAGGATGAAATTTCTTTAAGGAGGGGTGAATTGTAATACCCCGAATTTTGGGCCTAGAAGAAATAGTTTTTAAACTAGGGAACGGTTAGGAGACTACATATAAATATTTAGTTGTGCAAGGAAGTGACATAAATGAATGTCTACTTCAGTGGTTAAGTGATTTAGGAGTGTTTGGAAGTGTTTGAGAAGTCAGGGGTTCAAGTCTTGGCTTTTGCAGAATTTTTAGTTTTGCTTTTAAATGAATCTGGACACTGGCATATAGGCCTTATAAATAATAGTGCTTATTTTATGACACAAAAAGAGCTTGTGGTTTAGTGGCAAGGTGGCATGTTATGTAACTGTGAGGTGTGAAGTTCAAGTCCTAGGTTGTGCAATGAAGTATTTATTTTGCTGCTTGAGCTGTGTAGGTAGTGGAGTTGGACTAAAACACAGCTAAGGGGAGTTTGAATGGAATTTGAATAGAGTTGTTGGGGGAGTTGAAGAGAAATTGGTG
>CM025257.1:20499089-20514656 GCA_013677275.1 Gossypium schwendimanii
AGTTAATTTAATTAATTAAAATAATTAAATAAATAATATTTATTTTGGAAAATAGAAAACAAATATTAGGTTGGATTAAAATATAAAGTGCTATTGCCGTTGGCAATTTTAAATTGAAGTAAAACTCTAAAACTACCAGTATAACGGTAAGTAATATTGGCAATAAAGAAAAGTTCATCCAATGATGGAATCAGACAAGATCCCCAATTTTATCCCAGTGACATGCAGTCGAGTCGAATCCTCTTTCAAGGATGAATGTCCGTCCTTGAATGGTGGGTAAAAAGGCTTCGGCCTCTTTCGATTTAAACTTACCCAAAACATACTCTAACGATGGAGGTGATTTCGGTCAGGATCGCACCCACTTTAACGTTCAAGGCCACATATTTTATTATCCTCTAACTTTTAATCTAGCTATATAACAAATAAACTAACCAACTAACCAAAGCCAATAACAACGCAATGAAAATAAAGTAAAATAAACAAAATAAAAATAAAAGCAGCAAAACTTAAAAAAATGAAAGAAAAAAATAACTTTTAAATTGAAAAATATCATCAATGGTGATGGAAAAGTGGTTTACATTGGTGTGTCTCCAATGTTCCCAGAAACGATACTTGCAAAGAAGAAAAATAAGTAAAAAAAGGAAAAACAAAAAAAGATTGAAAAGAGATTTGAGAGGATTTAAGAGGAAAAATGAGGGAAATGGTGTTTAGGGTTTGAGAGATTTGGAATTAGGGAAATGAAAGGGCCTCTAAAACATGCAGATTGCAATACCACAACCAGGTATGACCAGATCCAACATGGGTATCGCAATATCCAGGGGTGGATATCACGATACGTCATGATTTTAGGACCCCCTATTTTGAACTGTTTTGGGTATTGCGATACCAACACCATTGTGCATTTTTCCAAAACGCGACTTTAGAAATTCCAAGGGTATTGCGATATCAAGGGCTTGGTATTGCGTTATCCAAATGATTTCTTGTCACCCCTCGAAACTTTTAAGGATATCACGATATCCCCCTTTAAATATTGTGATTCCACTATAAAGGTGCCTCAAACACTCACAAATTTGTCATTTTTCCTCCCAACATCCAAAATCTATCCTATTAAGTTCAAATAAACAAGGACAAATTTAAATCCTAATAATAGCACAAAAAATAAATGGAGTCCATGCTCAAATCATTCAAATATATACAAATTAAAGTTTAATTTCCACATGCGACAAGTTAAAAATGTAACTAAGTGCGTTCGGTTACACCCTCTAAATGATGCTTGTCTAATGTCCTCAACATTTGGATTCACCTCTTGTTTAATACATGGCTGAGGCCACCTGAGAATCGTAATGTCTTCCTGATCCTTTTTTGTCTCTGGATCCTCTTTCATGTCAAACGAACCCTTGTAAAATTACAACACTCCACAAAAGTTGCAAAATCATCAGCATGAAAGGATTTCATCTCAACCACCTAACACTCATACCTTTGAGAAGACAACACCTCCTTAGACCTAAACTTGGGCTCTACACATTTAAAAATTTCTATCTCCCCTTCAATGTCCATGGTCAACTCACCTTTTCTTACGTTTATAGTGGCTCTAGATGTGGCCAAGAAAGGTCTCCCTAAGAGGATAGGGATCTCGAGGTCCTCCTCAAAATCAAGCACGATGAAATCCATAAGGAAAATGAATTTCCTAACCCTCAGTAATACATCCTCAATGACTCCCTTGGAATGTACCAATGTTCAACCGGCCAATTGTAAATTTATTACCGTTTCCCTAAGCTCCCAAAGTATGAGGTTAATGCTATCCCTTAAGTCATAAAGGGCTTTCTCGAAGTTGACTCCTCCTATCTTTATGGGGATAGTGAAGCTACTTGGGCCTTTTAAGTTTGGGGGAACTCTTTTGGATACTACCGCACTACATTTGACATTGAGAGCTATTCACTCTCCTCTTCCTATTTTCTTCCTTCGAGACATAACATCTATAAGGAACTTAGTGTATTTAGGCATTTTCTCAAAGAGTTTTAGTAATGAGCGGTTGACGTTCAAGGGTTTGAAAATGTTGAGGAAATTCAAAAGCTCCTCATTTTCTTTTTCTTTTCTTCTAATCATGATTGAAAAGGTATGGGTGCCAGGCTAGGAGATAAAATAGTTCTATCCTAAGGCTTGGCTTGTCTGGATTTACTCTTGGGTTCATCTCAAACTTCCACCCTATCTCTAACACTAGGAGTGTGGGTGCCTTCGTCCTTCTGTCTCACTTCCTTTTTCGCACTAACCGATCGAATAGGTTCTTTTACTATAGCTCCTGATCTAAGGGTGATGGCTTTTGCATGCTCTTTTCCTTCCCATTTTGAATTCAATTTAGTATTGATTGATATACTAAAGGTTGTATTATTTTACAAAAAATGAAATTTTTGGTCTAATTGACCACAAGTTTGACGCATATCGGCTTGCACCACATGCAAGCCCTCTTCTAGGCTACTTACTCTAATCGGCATCGGTGGGTTGCTATTAAAGATTGGTTTTCTCTTTGAATCTTAGGGCTCTCTAAATGGTTGTGGATGTTGGTATGATGCATTTGGTCTTGAAGGATTAAATTTTTGTACTCCTTTATTAGAGAGACCTCATTGGTTCCTAATCTGCCATAATTTGATATGGAAAATTAGGCTTTCTTAGTATACTTAAGGACCTTATTCTTAAGCAAAGTAGCATCTTTTGCATAGTTTTTTGTAATTTTTAGATTTTAAGTTAATAAGTGAAAATGTATCATTTTTACTCATTTTGTAACCCATTGGGGGGCCTAACCTGTGATTATGTGGTGTAGGGATGTGTTGATGGTTGAAAATGAGTGTGAAGGACACCAAATGAAAGGGTATCGCGATATCCAAACCTTAGAATCACGATACCTCCAACAATATGGAAGATTGGAAATCACCCTTCAGTCGTATCGTGATATCCACTCTTCAAAAAAGACCCCAAGGTTTGAAATTGCCCGAGGTGTAGCAATATCCTTTTTTTGGTATCGTGACACTAACATTATGAGGGGTACAAAATTGGAAAAAAATGATAACCTTTGTCCACCCAATCCACCAATCATCCACGGCCTATGTAGGGGTAATTTTGGCAATAAAAATTTATTAGAATTCAACCTAAAATAGACAAATTTGGCTGAGTATGAGAGAGACACACATTAGTTTAATTTTAGCCTTAGTTTTCTCTAGGTTTTCTCTTAGTTTTTTTGCACTTTTTCTAGTTTTTCATTTTATCTTCTTCTTGCTTAGTTTTAGAGTTTACTTTTCTGCATTTACTTCTTGTTCTTGATGTCTTAGTGTTAGTTAAGTTAGTTATCATTGTAGCTTAGGTTTATTTACACTTCCAATCCTGTACCTTGGTTGTAAGACATTTCTAACTTTAGTTTAATGTATTTCAGTTTCTTTTACTTTCAATCTACTAACGCTTGTTCCTTTTATGTTTATTGCTTTTTGATTTTCTTGCTAAATGCCTTAGTTTCATGTTCTTTAATTTTTTTGCATAAAAATCTAAACTTCTATATTTTTCCTAAGCTTTACTTTAATGGCTTCTTTGCTTTTCATTTGTATGTTCATTCTCTTTATTTTCAGCATGAGTAGCTAGACCTAAAAGGGGGTTAGTTGATGGAGATGCGGATAAACTAATTTTTGGACAAAGGACTAAATTGAATAGACATAAAAACTTAGAAAGTGATGCCCCTAAGGGAATATCTAGGCAAGTGAGACGGAAAGGTAATCATATTGCGTACCCATTCATTAGTCTTGGATTAACTGGTAAGATCGAGAGATAAATTAGATTGTTTAGTCTAAGTCAGTAAAATTGAGATTAAAAGATAAAATGGATCCACTTAGTAGTTTAAGCTATTTATGTCCCTCGTTTGAGGACTAAAAGCCACATCAAAATCAACCAATCACCTTTAGTCATTTATTTGGTTAATTTCCTAGTTTTGTACTCTTTGCAATTTAGTCCCTAGATTAGCTTATTTAATTTTCTTGCAAAATTTTATTATTATGATTTGTCGTACTATAAAATTGTATCAGTAGCCACTTAAACTCTAAAGTGTATGCTATTTATCACTTGATTTCCATCTCAATTAGGTTCGATCCTTAAAAACTTCAGTGTTCCATTGTAACACTACACATATTATAACTAACTTGTACGTTTGCAGTAAAGTTGCACTTTAAAATTGTTTTATAAAATCATTTGGTTTATGTGCATGTGCCCACGTGATCAGGTCCCTCCCCGGCTAAGGTTGGGATGGTCACGCCACCTCGGGTTGTAAGTGACTGCTGCCAAACGTGCAAACGTTTGGACAAAAATTATTGCAGCAAAAGATATGAAAATAAGACAGCGTGTCTACAAGTATATGAGTCAAATTGTAATATAATAAATGTTAGAATAAAACACAGGGAAGTATTCCGAGGACCGTACCCAATGGAGGATGAATTAATTCCTAAATCTACCTTTACAATAATAAGTCTAAATAGTAATAAATAAAATCTATATTACGACAACTAATAACAGAGATTAAGATCATAAACTAAATTAAGTGACAGAAAATAAACAAACAACTAAATCAATTGATAGGTAGAAGATTAACTCGTTTCAGTAGTTGTAGTTAGCATCTGAATTTGGGTTTGATTGGAATTAATTATTAACTAACTAGTATTACCTCCCGACCTATACTAATTAACTAATCGACAGTTACTCACTTATCTCTCGACCTTAGTTTCCCCACTGGGATAAATCACGATTTACTCAATAAACTTATCTCCTGACCTCATTTAACCTAAATTACTTCCTAGGTTCATCGATCCTAAGGTCTAAGCATACATGATTTAAAATCAGCTAATCCTTTTGGGAAACCCATATTCTTCTGTTAACTACTCTCACATCTACTCGTTAATTTTCCTAAAGAATTAGCCTCTCATGGATCTAGATGCCATAACTCTTATGTTTAATTGGAACATGTAAGAGAACAAAAAAAATAAAATAAGGGTAATGTCACACTCCAAAATAGGGCTTAGAAGTTTCAAGGGTAAAATGAGAATTTTAGCTCTAGTGTGCTCGAGAATTTCGTAGCATGCTAACCGGAAATGTTTTCGTCTATGATTTTTTGAAAATCAAATCAATTTTTAAAAAGAATATTGAAAATATTTTTAATTTTGAAATAAGGACTAATTTGTAAAAGGGGTTAAATTTTGAGTGTTTATAAGGTAGCTAAACCAAATTTTAAAATTCAACCAAAATTTCCCCCACCTAAAGCAAACTCATGATAGCTTCTCCATTGTTTTGTTTTTGTCGTCCTTTGCTCTCCCAAGCTTCTCCCATTTGATTCTATTTTACAAATCTTAATTCTTTTGATTTTTATCATCACCCAAGCCATAAATCTCCATAGAATTTCAAGAAAAATACCCAAAACACAATTGATTTTGTCATCTCTCAAGTTGTGGGTTTTCTAGATTTTTTACTAAACCTCTATTTTGTCATCTTTATATTAGTTTTAGATGTTATTTGATCCTTTAAACTAAGTTTTTAGCCATTAAATCGTATGTTTAAAAGCTAAAAATTTAGTCGTTAATGGTGGATTTCAGGATTTTGAGTACAAACATAGTTTCAAAGTGTTTTTGAATTAGTTTTGATATGAATATAAGGTTTCCAAACTAAGTTTAAAGTTTCATTAAAGATTTCTTAAGTTTTATTGGATTTTCATGAAAATTGCCATAACATGTCAAAAAATTTTGATACCATGAATTTGGTAGTTTTGTGTACTTTAAAGGATGAGAATCAGTTGTAGGTGGATAATTAGATGAATGGAATCAGTTTTAGGCAAAAAAAATTAAGTATAGACTGAGATAATTGAGTTTCAAGTTTGTTTTATCGAAGGTTTTGGTTACAAGAGAATCTAGCTTAGACTTGTGTTTTTGATTGATTTAGGAGAGTCTTTCGCTGACTGTTGACTGTGCTTGTTGTGTAATTTACTTGTTGAAGGTTTAGATTTGTTAGGACCTCTTATGAGTTAAGGAAAACTAGTTTGAGTTTTCGACGGCTAGGCGAAAGCGTGAACGGTGAGTGTTTAGAATTGTTTCTTGTAGACACAATCCACTATATTAATTGAGAATTTAGAAGTAGCCTAAACCCCTACTCTAAATTCTGAGTGTAAGCTTTCTTATACCCCTATCTAATTTGTGAAAAATGTGCTTATGTGATTGTGAATGTGAGAACTAAGATGTGATGCTAAGATATGTGTTATATGCTTATGATGACTGTTGTGAAAGTGTAAATGTAGGTATGTTATACATGCCAACTGGCAGTGATAATGTTCTGCTAATGATACAAATATGCCGAAAAAGTGAGCGAAAAATTGGTAAGTAAATGTGTGTTATATTGTGGATATTTTGGCGTTATGACCATATGAGACCGTTGGATATAGTTGGCATGCCATAGGATTGTGAGTACTCACCTATATGTGTTGTGTTTTGGGGTGTTAAGGCCTGGGACAGTTTTGGAAAGATAAGGGAATTTGAGCTAAGCACCATTCATAGAGATATGTTTGGTGTGTTGGAGAGTATTAGCTATATGCTACACTTTTGGGATATGTTTGACTCTACAAGTCATTTGGTGTGTTGGAGATTCGTGTATCTGATGTGTTGTGGTAGAGCCCACTTCTATGTTTCATAGCCTCAAGTGCCAAATTACCATTAAATGTGTTTATGTGTAATATGATATATCCCTAAATGAGTATGTCATTATTATGAAAATGAATCAATGAATATTGCATGAATAAGTAGAATGACACTAAAGTTGGAAATGTTGTAACTCTACTATATGGATGTTTCGTTAATACATGATGACATATTAGCGTGGTAGTTATTCTGATCATTCACTGAGCTTGTAAAGCTCAACCACTCCTTTTTAAACCTTTGCAAACTGTTAAGTGTTGCGATGTGAGCGATGCAGAATATTTTCCAAGGGACTAATCCAAGTAGTTTAACATTTGAGTATGTGTTCATTGGTTATTATTTTGGAATTGTGGGAATAAGGCAATGTGGTAGACTTGTTGCATAAATATTGTCATGTTACTTTGCATTTTTTCATAGCTTATTTGTTCTTAGGAATTTTGGACTTGGACCTTGATAAGTTGATTCTTGTTTGGACATACTTTTGATATTTTGAACTATTATTATAGTCATTTCGGTAATTGTTTGATGAGGTGAAAGTTGTAGGTTGAATAGTTGTTAGTTAGAATGGATTAAATGCCTTATGTTGTATTTTTGCTGTCTGGAGCAAAGGTATCGATATTTAGGTTTTAAAAATGATACCTCCATGATCTTTAAAAGTGCAGGAAGTCAGTAATGTAATTTGGTATCGATACCATATCATGAGTATCGATACTTGGGGTAAAAAATTGCTTTTTGAAATGTACCAATAAAATCCTTGTGTTTAAATTTTAAGCGAGAAACAAAATGTTGTTTTGGTGCTAAATTTCTAGGTGGTATCGATACCATCTAAGAGTATTACCGATACCTACGTGATTTGTTTTTGAAATTTCATTGAGTGAATCAAATGCATGTTACAAAGGTGTAATAAGCTCATTTGATGTTTATTTAGCTTAATTTAATACTGCTTGAGCATTATTGACTTAGGAACTCTATATATATGTTTAAGATTAATAATATGTCATTAATTGCATGTTGATGAGATGTTTTGGTAACGTTGATGATGAGATGGTGGTGTGGCATCCTAATATTTGAGCTTGACAACTGAGCCGCATATAGGGTGCTACAAGTGAGAAATTGCTCAACCGATTGAATCAAATGTCATCGGAGTGGCATAATCTCGTAATTTTTAATTAATCTTGATGTTTACGAATGAATAGTAAAATAAAATACTAAATACTTCAATTGAAAAGACTTAGGTTCAAATCGGACCTAGTTGAAATCGGACCTAGTCGAAAAGAACAAGAATGTTTCAAAACAGAAAAGAAAATAACTTAAAACCTAAACTTACTAACTACGGCTCCTAAAGGCTTACCCACATGATGAGAATAACCTTACTATTTATACTGATGTTTGAAAACCTTAACTAGGTCAATTGGAAGCCCTAATCCTGGAAATAATTGATTGCGCAGAAGATTTTAACCTTTACGATGCTTGTGTCCCATGTTCAGCCCTGTGTTGCGACACACCATGCTTGTGTTGTGACATAATATCGATTTCCAAAGCTAAGAGTTTTGGCTTCTCATGTTGCATCTCAGGAAGCTTGTGCTACACTCGACTGTCGTTCCTAAGGCAGTCAGGCTACTAAATACACATCCTGCACACTCAATTAAACAGATTAAAACTACCTAAGGCCTACAACTCACTCACTAGTTGATTATATTAGGTAATTTCATACAGTGTATGTATATTTTAAGTGTTGTTTATTTGAATTATGAATATTTACATTTAATTGTAAAGTTTTGAATACATATTAATGATAATTCATGTGGAAGGCTGAATAGTTATGATATGATTAGGATATACATTTTGATCTACTGAAAATGCTATGGCAACATTAAGATTCTAAATTATGTATAAATGCCTGTTTGAACTTAGTAAACGATTAGGATACAAATGACTTGTCTTAGGGTATATATAGTTTTAGGTGTTGGTATTGGATGTTTTACTGATGGCTAAGCACCTGCATTTGTTACAGATCCTTCACAGCTTGTGTTAATAGCACCATGTAAAGTTATCATCCTGACCCACAGCTCATGTAAGCAGACCCATTTTCACAGCTCATGTGAGCAATTATATTTACAGCTCGTGTGAGCAATTTATATCTGGTGTATTCGAGATTATTTTACTATTGTTTATCGGGCTAATTTGTTTAAGTAAAAGAGATAAATGCTTTGAATAGATGCATGAGACTTGAGTAAAAGATTGAGTGGAACGAATATTGAATGTGGAAATGCCCAAATTGTATATGGTTGCTGTAAAAGTCATATATGATGAATAGATCTGATGGATTGGAATTTGTTATTCGATAAAATTGGAATGATGTAAATGTTGCCTTTGCTCAAAGGTTTTGATAGAATAGCATTATTATGAATTGAATTTTATAATTGAAAATGTTATATGATTGAATAAATTATGTGTGTTTTGAATTGATATGTTATATGATGATTGAATAATATTATGAAAGTATATAGATAATTAATTATACTAATTTAGTGGCATTGAATTTCTTTGAGACTTACCTCTGATGATCTCAACTTATTGTGGTTAAATGTGGAAACAATGTGAGTTTATTGTTTGAATTCCTATGAAATTAGTAAGCATTCATAATGTTATTAGTAAAGAAGGTGAGTTTATTCATTATATTATTAATAAACAAGCTGAGTTTATTGTTTTAATTCCTATGAACTTAGTAAGCATTTGTAATGTTTACTCTGTTTCATTTTCTGTGTCTGTGGTTGGCATTTTTGTGGAATGTGTTGGTCAGATCACTCTAGAGCTCACACTATCCACCTTCAGACTTGGTAAACTTTTGAATCACATTTGAATTAGTTATGTGGCATGTGTTTAGGTTTTAATGTGAATATGAGTTTATTTTGGATTGATGGTGAAATGATCCATATATATAATACTTGGCTTGAATGTGCATATGATATGTATATAGGCTTCATATGTATAATGTCATCTTAGATAGTAATGATTATGATATGTGTGTCAAATTATTGAGTTTGATCATCATATGGTATGTTTATAAGTCATGTTAAATGGTTGAGTCATTTTTAATGATGGCAAATATCAATGGAAATGCTATAAAATGCACAAATGTGTAAACTTATAAGAATGTTATATGGTATGTTATAAACTTTGATAAATGTTTGTGTTTGTGAATGGTTAAATGCCTAATTGTTAAATATAGAGAATGGAATGAGTATTGATTTATGATTGGTATTAGATGGAATGAATATCTGGTATTAAATGTATAGGTGAATTGAGATGTTTCACTTTGTGTTGAATGTGATTGAGGTGCCTTGAGGCATATTGGTTAGAAATAGGATTTCGTTATGAATTTGGTATGATTTTTTGTATTTGGAATAGGTTTAAGAATTGGTTGTCACTTATAGATGGCTTAAGTGAAGGGTTCATTATGTTGCACACAGGCTAATACACGGTCGTGTGCTTTTTACAAATTGGAAGGTTTCAGTTTGACATGATCATAGAGAGTTGCACGGGTTGGCCACACACCCGTGTGGTATGCTGTACACGGCTTCACCTTGTTACATGGCCTAGAAAAACAACCGTGTGACTCCCTCCCACATGGCTTTAGTTAGATGCACGGCTTGGCAACATGGTCGTGTTACTCTGGCACACACGGCCTAGTCACATGGCCATGTGACCCTTAATTTTTGAAATTTCTATACTTTTTGTTTAATTTACAATTGAGTTTTCATATGTTCCCCTTTTGATTAAGGGCTTTGTAAGTTTCTTTGAGACCTAGTTTATTTACAATTGATATGGAACATGATTAGATGTGATCATGTAATCTTTTAAGTTTATTTGAGTTTTTAAATGTTATATGTTTTGTTAACTGTTGTAGCACCTTGTAACTCAGATTTGACGATCAGACCGAGTCAGGGGTGTTATAATCTAGATCATCTCGGTTTGATTTAAAAGTTGTTAGCATTAGTCGTTGAATCAAGCGATGAATGCTCCCTTGAACAAATTATAAATTCATGTCATAGTCACGCAACATGCATTGCACCATCGGTGGTGGGTGTAGGTGTGGTGGTTGACTCTCTTCTCTTGGATTGTCAATCAACTGGTCCCTTGGTGGAGGTTGGGCGTCCCTCGAATGTTGATCCCTTCTCGAGTGCATTAGTATTCGTTTCAGTTTTGGTCAAATGGTACGATACTGTTACTAGTTCGAGTCATGCCCTACTCCTACAAGCAAAAGAAATCAAAACAAATTAACAAAATCTTCAGACAAAACAAAAACAAACACAAAGAAAGATTGTATCTATAAATTTAGTTTTCGCTAACTATCACTCTAAGGAACATGCAACAAAACTAAAAATAGCTCAATCTAACATCGACTCCCCGATAACAATGCCAACAACTTGATCGCCTCTCCACTCACTCTCACGAATAGGGTGAGAAATCAACACTAAAACAATAAGCAAATAATCAGAATGTATATTATCATGCGGTGTTTGCAAGTGTGATAAGTCAGTTGTAATATAATTGTACAACAAGGTACAGCGTACTTCAAGGATCGAACCCACAGGAGTTGACAATTGAACTAATTTTGAACAAGCATGCACAATAAAGAGTCTAACTAACTAATCGCTAAACATTATAGTGCGACAAACCATAGAGTCAAGAGTAATTATACTAATTTACGAGCTAGCTACAAATGACTAAATTCTAAATCGTACAAAGTTATGAAATTAATGAATAAATAATAAACTGTGATTGATTGATTTTAATGTGGTTCACCAATCCCCAAATTAGGGATCTAAATTGCATAAACTTCTAAAATGGTTCCATTTTACCTATCGATCTCAACTTTACCAAATCAGATAAGTTAATCTAGTTTATCTCTCGATCTCACCAGCTAACCCGCAACTAAATAATTGGTGCTCAACAAGATTACCTATCAAAATCACTTGCCTAAATTTTCCCTTTGGAGTGTCAATCCTAAGTTTTTAAGTGTATTTAATTTAGTCCAATTTATTACAACTTAGTCCCTTATCCAAAAATCAATTTACCCACATCTCCATCAACCAACCCCCTTTAAAGTTTAGTTACCCATATTAAAAACTAAGCTAATAAACATGGAATAAGAAACAATTGTTTCCATTAACATAAAACATAAGAAAAAATATGAAAGTTAGGATTTTTAATCTAAAAAGTTAGGATTTTTAATCTAGGAAATTTAAAAGGAAAGTAAAGTCAAGTTTCTAATAGCCAAATACTAAACAAAGAACATTAAAGATGAAGTTTTTAGTACTTGAAAACAAAGGAAATTGAAATGGATTTAACATGAAACTAAAAACTTTGATTACAGGCAAAGTAGAGGCCCTAAAAATGTAGATAAACCCTAACTACAGTGTTAACTAGCTTGAATATTAATAAGAACAAGAAAAAAATTGCAAAAGTATTAAATCTACAGCTAAGGAAGAAGATGAAAAATATGAAACCTTAGAAATGATGAAGAGAAACTAAGAGAAAACTATCTAAACTAAGCCTAAATGTTGTGTCCTTCTCTCTTCAGCCAAAATTGGTTGTTTTTAGCAACAAAAATCTAACCCAATTTTATTGAACAAAATGTCCTTGAATGAGTCTTATCTGATTGGTTCCTCGGTTGGGCAAAGACTACCCCTAGCGTCATTTTTGTCCCCTTCACGATATTGATATCGCGATACCCAGGGTAGGATATCACGAAATCGTAAAAGTCTTGAATTGTGATGCCCCTTGGAAGGTGAATATCATGATACCATTGTAGGTGGTCTTCATCTTGGGCCTGTGGGAGGTGTCACGATATCCATGCCTTGATGTCATGATACCCCTTTCTTTGGTGATGTTTTCGCACAATTGTAAGCTTTCGTCGATATCTACATCACTCAATTAGATTTTAGGGGTACCAATGGCACAGTTGTTCAATTTGGGTCTCAAAATGAGTAAAAAGAGACATTTACACTTATTTAATTGAAAATCTCAAAACTACGCTAAACGATGGAAAATGCACTAATTTGCTCGAAAACAAGCTCCTAAAGTATAATAGGGAAGCCTAATTTGACATATCAAATTATGGCAGATCAATGTCAAATATGACACAAATATTTCACTAAAGCAAGTGGAAGACTGTTGGGATCTAGTGCCCTTAGTGTAGTTATTTCATCATATATGCTTGTAATTTTTTTGAACAAATTGTTCAATAAAATCCCATCATTTACATAAATATTTTTTTTATTTTTTTCTCAATGGTTTTTCCACGCAAATTAAAACGTATAAAAAAATATTGGCTCACTAATTACCTAACATTTAACTAATATTAAATTGCACCATGTGATTAGAGCATGGTGCGAGAAGACAACCTATATTAGTGGGTAATCTAAGTGGTTCGTACTCTAAAGAATCAAAATTGAGGAAATTGATTCAATGAACTATTATGTCGTCTATCAAGTCCAATTGGGGAGATACTTTGTCTTCGGTATTGGAGTGGATGATTCCCAGAAGATAGAGTCATAAATGTGATTGTTTAGACAGACAATACATCATATAATACCCAAGCTGAATTTATCCTAGATTCATTTATGGATTTATTCACTTATGACATTCATAGTGTGACTTACCTCAATGCTAAGTAAGTAATTGGCTATGTGTATGGAACTCATGTACTTTGATATATAAAAAGTTTGAGTTCAATTGGTAATAGAGTCAAAAGATGGCATGTTGGGTATACGACTTATGTATGCTATAATATTGCATACAACAGTGGAATCATAGCCAATGAAGGGTAAAATGTACCCTTTCATCGAAATTGCAAGGTTGATGGAAAAGTAACATGTCTACTAGTCATTCATCTAGGACGAATGATTTGATTACTATGTGTTAGTAATTGAATTTTTCTTATAGGAAGAATCAATGGTTAACATAAGATAAAATAGGATCACATTGGGTGAATAGATTTAACCCAAAGCAACTAATGACATCCTATGAGGGTAATACATTTAAGATAAGGTCATTAGACAAGCATAAAATAAGGACAAGAGATGACTTAGTTATTAATCTAGTTCCTTTGAATTATTATTTAATTTATTGTAATCAAATAATTGAAGTTATGTAAATTAATTGGTCATTGTAGTTTCACGAAACGAGGCAATTAAATTTATTTACTCATAGATTCTGATACGACAAAGTCTTCATAATTTTAACGGAATTAAAATTAGATTGAAAATATAATTTAATTGAGCAAATTAATTAAATTCATTTTAATTAATTAATTAACTAATTAATATTTTGGGTATAGAAAATATGTTAGTGGATTGGATAAATAACATGAGTTGGTTTAAAGATCAGATAATACATATAATAGTATTCAATACATGAAAAAGCCCAACATGCCTAATTTTGTGGGACTCAATGTTTTCTATTAAAATATTATTTAGTGGGTTCCCAAAGGGGTGTGCCATCAACCCCATGTAGTCCCAATGGGACTTAGTGTTTTCTATTAAAATATTATTATTTTGACTCCTCTTGTTCAAGTAGAACTCTTGTGATTTTTCCTATGAATAGGGACTATGGGCTAAACCAAAATAAACCATATTGAGCATAATTACTTTGTTGAATCATAACGAGATTTATTTTCTAAGTAAATTCTATTTTTTATGAGAAATCGAGTTATGTTTCTAGCCCATTGAGAGAATTAATTTTCCCCACTGGAAGATTAATAATATTCATTGTGTGATCGATTTATGTGATTAGAGGCTATGCTCTAAGCAAACTGAGGATTCAAGAATAGTGGAGAAGATAATTTTTTTAAGTCGAGAAAAGACTTGAGCGCTTAGTAAAAAATACAAGTACTAATTTGGTAAAGTTTATTGCTATAAATAACAGAAAGACTCAATTTTAGAACATCTTTAAATTTCCACTATACAACAAACTTATTATCTAAACTGAATTTTTCTAACATTGGGTGACGGATCTGTTAATGTTGAAAAACCAAGCAGTGTCTTTTATCAAGATTTGTTTACAAAACAATATATTTAAGTTGATGTTTAGTATTCAAGTTAACTTTCCATAGTTGTCAATTTCAAAGATTGATACATTGCATAAAATTGTGATTGAGGATGAGGTGAAGGATGTTGTGTATAGTATGGGAGCTATAAAGCTCCTAGACCTCATGGGTTTCAAGCCTTTTGTTTTTTTAGGGGAATTGGGAAATTGTGTTGTAAGTTTGTAAGGGAGGCATTTGGATCAGGTGTGATACCTAATGGTTGTTAGAAAAATCAGTTTAAAAAATAGTGTTTTTATGTACAGTGGGACACATTCCTGAAATTTGTCTCTAGTTAACTTGTTTCAGGGTATTTCCCTTCTATGATTAACCAAAAAAAAGAAAGTGATTTAAGGGGTTAAACATTGGAAAAGAAAAATAAAATTAAGCATTTTAACAATGAAATAGATTAGACGAAAGCTGAAAAACACCTTAATATATTTCTATTTGTTATGAATATCTTATTAAGTGGATGTTCATAATGATAAAGATAAAGTTTCGATATACTTTAAATTCTAATAGTTATTAGAATTAGATCTATACTTCTTTTATACTTCTTATGCCTATAAATAGAGACTCTGTAACAACCCGATTTTGGGGCTAGTTGGAACAGTGGTTTCGGGACCACAAATCCAACGAGGAAAAACAATTATTTTAAAATTTTGACATGGGTTGCATTATGATAGGAAGGTATATTATGATATATTAATTCAAGAAAGGATTAAATCACAAAAGTGAGAAAAGTTTTGTTGCCCAAGAGTAAATACTCAA
>CM025257.1:20521430-20538621 GCA_013677275.1 Gossypium schwendimanii
TAAGTATGAATTTATGTTTTATATATCCCATGGTATGCTTGTTTATGATCTAAGACTTTGAATAAGATTGCAGTATCAACAACTTCAATATTTGGGCTTAAATATGTATATCTTTCATAACATATGTCATTGATATGATAACTATGGTGCTCCCACACTAACAATATTGTGAAAAAGGCTCTAAAAAGTATTTTAAAATGATATCATGTTTTCTAGTGAAAAAGACTCCATTCCCTAAAGTGAATGTAATAATACATAACAATTATGAAAAATCAAAATATAGAGATCATGGTTGTCGTTGTAATTGAGGATGTGGTTGGAGACATATTAATAATTGTTATCATGGTGGTTATAATAGTGGTACTTCTAACCACTAGAAAAAGAATAATAAGGAAAAATAAGAAAATGGTGGTCAAAATATTCAAAGGTTATTGAAAATTCATGCTACCAAGGTGGTATGAAAATGCTTTAGTCACATACATGTCGTATGTTTAAGCATCTTGTAAAACTTTATCAAAGCATCCATTAAAAAAAATATTGAGATAAATTTTGTTATCTCAAAATGATGAAATGGAGGATAATTTTTCAACAAAAGATGAAAAATTTTACTATGATGCTAAGATGGCCTTGCATACAAGGACGATTAATATGTTCTTAGTTTGTGTCAAAATTTTTATAACACCCCTTGCCCATCTCTATCACCGGATTAGGGTTACGGGATGCTATAACAATTAACAGGATAAGAACATGAACTTTCAACTCAAAATTCAATTTAATAAATAAATAAATAAACATTCTATAACCATGCTAATCATACATAAATAAGACTTAAATCGAGTCTAAGAAACTCTAGAATCAATTCAGAAATAAATAAGGACTAATTCAAAACAAAACAAAAAAGTAAGGTAAAAATAAAAAATAGAGGTCACACAGTCGTGTGACCAAGCCGTGTGACAAGTTTAAGCCATGTGGTGCCATAGAACATGGTCGTGTTGTACAACCATGTGAGAGGATGAAAACAGTGTGGATAGGGGCACACTGTCATGTCTTCCAACCATGTAATTAACTATGGTTGTGTGTGCAAAATAAAAACTAAACCACACAGACCACACAGTCAGGTCATGAACCCGTGTATTGTACACGACTGTGTGTCAACCCGTGTGACATGAATTGTGCCTTCAAACACAAGTTAAACCATTTCATGCTTACTTAAGCCACAAGTATACAATAATTCAATCATTCAACATGTTCAAAACACACCAAAATCATACCAAAATGTAATGTTTACCTATTTCTAACCAATATGGCATAGGGCACCATCACAAACAACAATCAAATCTAACTTCCAATGTCATTTTCTAACCAAATCAAGCTTGCCTAAACAATGTTATACAAAATGTCAAATGCCACCAGTTCATTAACAACTAACAAGCTATATATCAAGATGCATATATAGGCATGTATTCAACAATATATACTAATTAGCTTAATCATCTAAAACATCTCAAATCAACAATCAAAGTAAAAGGTCATAACTATTAACCACTAAACAGGTAACCAAAGATCAACTATACATATATGGCATTCAATGTTTTATCTACCATGCAATTAAACTTTCATAACCATTTCAATTATTATAACATCACATACCACATCAACTATAATCAACCATAACATTATATTAACAAGTTCACGTGACTAGAAAATCTTAAACATACTTTAGTTACATCAAACACTTATGTACACAACTTCACTCCTATTACTTTCCACATATCACAAAATAAACATTTTCTAAGTCTACCAAAAGATAGTTGGATATTGTGATCTTCAAGTTGATCCAGTAGCTCGGTTCTGCAAAATGATATCTATAAGAAAACAGGAAAAATGACACAAGTAAGATTCAACGAGCTTAGTAAATTCATAGGTTGAAACGATATAAATTACCTTGAAAACATAGTTTAATAATTAACAAACTCATTAACTAACATTAACCCTGTAATGACCCAATAGGCAGGGGTATCAGGAAACATATTTCTGGGACTTAGTTTCTATGAACCAGACCCATAAATATTTTTAGTAAATATTTACGAAGTTATATTAGAGTCAAATTAAATCTTGGTTAGGTAATTTGCATGAATTAGGAGTTATGAAAGTATAATGGCTAAATCGCTTAAAGGCTAAAAGATGAATTATACATTTAAAATAAATTAAAAGGGTTAAAGTAGCAATTATACCTTCATTTTAGTTGTAGTGGAAAGTCATTAATGTTATGTATATTATATATTATATATTACACATTTAGTTAACTTTAATATATATTAATAATGAATAAAAATTAAAGTAAAATAAGTGAAATAAAATGAAAGTGGAAAGAAATGAAGCATTTCATCGAAATTAAAAGAAAAGAAAGAAAAGAAAGAGAGAAAGGAATAGACTAAGGCACCTAGGGGTTTCTAGTTTCCAACTTCAATTGGTTAGTTAATTTAGTCCATTTTCTTATCATTTTTACGTTTTTGTAATTCTGGTACTTAGAGCTACCCAACCCATGTCATAATTTTTAGTATTGTTAAATATTTTAGATGTTTCCATTGTTGAATAATTTATGTATTAGGAATTAAATAGGTATGAAATGTCATTGATATGTGCTTGAGCATGTGGAATGTAGTGGATGTATTAAAGAATTGGTAAATTTGTATTATTGATTTGAATCATAAGTGCATAAACATTTCTTGTCGTATTCTTATATTTTGATTATTTATGTCAAGTTAAATTATTCGAATTATAGAAATACTACTGAGTTTTACTCAGCGTGTGATTTTGTTTTCTGTGCGCATGTTAGGTACTTCTCAACTTATCGTCGACTCAGCATCCAATAACGATCCCGAGCTCATGTGTGGTGATGTTATATTTTGTAATGGCATGTACCTAGGAAGTCTTTATTTGAGGTTGTTATAATGTTATAATATTTGAATTTCTAGTGACATGGTGTTTATATGACAATATCGTAGTGATTGGGCTATGTTGGTATAATAGCTGCAACAACCTGATTTTTAGTGGTGACAGAACAGTGGTTCGGGACCACAAATTTCTATCGTGTCAACTCATAAATATTACTTTTAGAATATTTATAGATTCATTTAAGTCGTACTAAAATTTGGTTTGAAAATATTAATGTTTAGATAACTAATTAAAGGAAAAGCACTAATTTGTAGAAGGCACAAAACTTAGTGATTATTGTATTTAGTTGATTAAATAGCTTGAAAGTTAAATGAGGAAGGACTTAAGTAGCAAATATACCATAGTTAATATAGTGGGGTGGCAACATAGTGAAAATTGATTAAAAATTATGTGATCAATGGCAATTTTGTAAATAAAATTAAATTAAAACAAAATTAAGTAAAAGAAATAAGGTTTCTTCTTCATTTTACCTTCCACAGTTGAAAGTTAAGGGTTGTTTAAGCTAGGAGAATCAACTAAGCTATTTGCTTTGCATGTGAGTGATTTCTATACATGTTTCATATAACTTTATGTTTTTGAGATAGTTGTATCTAGGTCCAACTAACTCTTACCCTTTTTTTTTATTCTGTTAAAATTTTTGGAAGTTTCCATTGATGAATATTGAATGTTTATGAATGCCATGTATTTGGAGCTTTGATTATGTTGTTTGATGATTTTGTAATGTAATTTTTGTTAGATTTTGATTTTAGTATTAAATCATGAAAATGTCAAAATATTAGAGTTTGATAGTAAATTTTATATTCATTAAAGACTATTTAAGGGCCTAGTATATTTGGATAGAATATTGACATGATAAAAATGGTTAATTTGATGAATTTCGGGTTAATGGACTAAATTGTAAAATTGTAAAAGTGTGGGGTAATTGTGTAAATTCAAAAAATAAAAGGGTATTAATTGTAAAATGGATTGGAATGTTAAATGTAAGCTGATAATTGAGAAATTCTATATTTTAGATCAAGATCCTATAGATACTCGTGGAAAAAGAAAAATTACGGAATAGACTTTGAACTTCTGTAATTACTACAATTCAGTCCAGGTAAGTTCTACGGTTTAAAACTTAACACTTATAGGAATTGTTGAAAACTTTAAGATAGTGAAAATGATATGTATATTTAATTGTTGTTGATGAAAGGATATTTAGGAAATGTGATTGAATATTGATGTCTAGTTCGAATCAAACGCGGGATAGAGTATGATCGAGATTTGGTGTGTTGTGAGGGATTTGTAGTGGAGATTATTAAGGATTGATATATATGTTTCACGACTAAACTGAGGTTCAATATTTTTTTGTAAATTCTCGTGTTATACTCTTTGTTTTGGTGTGTTTCGATTGGACTAGCTCTTATGAGCATTATTGTGTTTTGGAGGGATTAGCTCTTATGAGCATTGGTGTGTTTCGGATGGACTAGCTCTTATGAGCATCCAGTGTGTTTGGCTAGTTTGTCGATGTACTCTTATCCATAAGTCATTCATTAGATTGAAACCTCGGTAAAGTAATTTTGTTTAATGAATTTGATGGATTTGCTATACAGTGAGTATTGAATTGAATATATGTGAGATTAATTGATTGAGATTGTGGATGACAAGGAACCTTCTTGGTTGAATGGTTATTGTTTGAATTTTTTTATTTACTTTGGTAAGATTTATCGTTTCAATACGTTGAACTTTCTAAGCTTCATTGAGCTTACTTGTGTTGTTTAATGTTCTTATGATACTCGAAAGATTGGACGATTGGATCGGTGCTCAAGTCACACTATCCAGCTTATTTTGGTAGTTTTTGGAATGTTTGATTTGGTTTATATGGCATGTAATAGGCTTTTGTGTAGTTATTACTAATGCTTTGGAATAAGTAAAATGTTAAGTATGATATTATATGTAATTTTCCATCTTATATAATGTATGTGAATGAGGTAGATGTTTCAATGAAAATAGAAATGGTATGTGTTAATGAAATGTGTATTTGAGGTATCTATGATAGGTACATTGGTTAGGTGTTGATTTGGTGAATTGATAAGTTGTGTTTGAGGTTTTATTTTGATGTACAATTGTATTTACTTGTCGTGCCAATGAGGGTACATTGGTTAGGCTCTTAATAGGTTGATTTTGGTATGTTTTTAGCTTGATTAATGACATTTTCAATTGGTGTTTTAGTTGGTATTTGAGTTTCTTAAGGTCCAAGTAAGCTTGAAATGGTAAACTTGTTGTTTAAGGTACATTCTGGGTCCATATGGCCTGAGACACAGGCATGTGACTCAACCGTATGTCCCTTGTAGGATTAAAAGCATGCAAGTAAACAGATACATGGCCTGACACATGGGGGTATGGCTTGGCCGTGTGACCCAACTCAGAGAGTTACAAGGGTGAGGACACGAGTTGGGACATGGTCGTGTGTCCCAATTTCAATTGTTACATGGCTTCAGACACGGGTGTGTGTCTCTATCGTATGAGTTACACGGCCGTGTGACCCTTGCAGTCCATTTTTTCTGACTTTTTCTTAACTTTCCATAAATTTTGAATTTAGTCCAGGATTGTTTCTAAAGTATTTTTAGGGCATCGAGGGCTTGATTAATGGATGTTATGAATTTAATTGAATGTAATTAGAATATGTTTACATTGATGTATGAATTGAAAGGTTTACTATTTTACTTGTTCTGTAATGCTCAATATCCCTGTTTTGACAATAGATATGGGTTAGGGGTGTTACATTTAGTGGTATTAGACCTATGATTTAGTTAGTTCTCGGACTGAACGTAGCATGCGAAGTGTCTAGAATTAATGCCATATAAATTTACGATAGTGTGACGTGTTTGATCCAATCTAACCATTATTTTTCTTTTATATTATAAAGATGTTAGACGGATCTAATCATGCTTACAATGATGAGGTTAATGTAATGTACCAACCTCTGATCATGAGACAAGTAGTAAAGTTTCGATTGCTCCAACATAGGAGCATGAACTTAAAAAAATGGCTCCAACATAGGAGCATGAACTTAAAAAAATGTTCTTTGGGTTTATAAACCAGTGGTTTAATGAGTTTATGCAAATGAAAAATTCGACTCAACGACCTCCACCCCCTATTATAGCTCATGTTATACCTTTGGTTGCACATCCAACTCCTCTTGTGATTGAGCCTAGTCGACGTACTCCGATTCAAAAGCTTAGAAAGTGTGGTACTAAAGAATTTTGGGGTAGATCAGAAGATGATTCGGTTAAAGCTATATATTGGCTTCAAAACATCTTGTGAGTTTTCAAAGAAATGGCTTGCTCTCCTGATGATTTTCTTAGATGTATCGTTTCATTACTAAAAGAGGAAGCGTATAGTTGGTGGACAACATTGGTAGCTGTGGTACCGAGGGAGAAAATTTCTTGGGATTTCTTTCAGACCAAGTTTAAAAAGAAATATGTCGGGAAATGGTATCTGGACAAGAAAAAGAGAGAATTTCTTGAGTTACGTTAGGAAAATAAATCGGTAGCTGAGTACGAGAGAGAGTTTGTATATCTCAGTAAATATGCCTGAGAGATTATGCCTATCGAAGAAGAGATGTGTATTCGATTTGAAGATGGCCTGAACGATGAAATCCGACTGATGATCGAATGTAATGAAATCTGAGAATTTTTTGTTTTATCCGATCGTGCAAAGAAAATGGAAGAAGTGTACAATCGCAAGATACAAAGGGATCGACGGATTCGAGAGTTTCACAAGAGAAGTTCTTCTAAATGGTTTTTTACATCACCAGCAAATAAGAGTAAAGAAGACTTTAGTCGAGCTATTTTAGTGTCTGAGCATCCGAACAAAAATAAATCAATTCAGCATGATTTCAAAGCTCCTACTAAACCAATGGATAGTGTGAGAAGCCTAGTTGTAGACATTGTGGAAAATATCATCCTGGCGAGTGTAGAGCTAAGTCAGGATCCTGTTATAGATGTGGGTCGACTGACTAGTTTCTCCAAAATTGCCCTAAACAGTTAAAAGAAAATGAAGAACAAAATGAAAAGCAAATGTATACATTCATTAAAGTAGACGTCTGGGTCAGAATAGTACTATTGGGACTACTCGTACAGGAGTAAAACATACCATTGCTCGGTCAAAGGTTGGAGCACCTACACGCGCATCTGCCATTCGAGCCAGAGACGAAGTTGTTGCTCTTGATATGATTGCCAGTATATTCTATCTCTTTGATGTTACAATGTATGCATTTATTGACCCTAGGTAAACTCGTTCTTATTTTTGCACTGCATTAGTAACGAAAAAGAAATTACCTGTTGAATCTACTGAATATGATATTCAAGTTACTAATCCACTAGGCCAAAGTGTGATAGTTAAATTAGTTTGTCGTAAATGTCCACTGAAAGTTAGAGGTTGTGAATCCCCTTCTTATTTGACGTTGCTACCTTTTTAGGAATTTGATATTATTCTTGGTATGGATTGGCTATCGATGCATGATGCTATAGTAAATTGTAGACAGAAATGGATTGATTTGAAATGCCAAATAGCAGAGATGATTTCAGTTGAGTCTGAAGGGCCAGAAAATGTTGTTAGCATCATTTTAGCTTTTTCCACACAAACATTGTCACGTAAAGGTAATAAAGTGTTTTTAGCATACATTCTAGATACTAGAGTTCAGAATTCAAGTTGGATCAACTACAGGTTGTTAGTGAGTTTATTGATGTGTTTCCTGAAGAGTTATCGGGTCTACCTCCTAATTGTGAAGTTGAGTTTATGATTGATATGGTTCCTAGTATTGTACCGATATCGGTATCACCATATCTCATGGCACCAGCTGAATTAAAAGAGTTGAAAGCACAGTTACAAGAGTTGTTTGACAGAGGGTTTATTCAACCAAGTGTATCTCCCTAGGGTGCACCTGTATTTTTTGTGAAAAAGAAAGATAGCTCTTTGAGATTATGTATAGACTACATACAGTTCAACAAAGTCATGATAAAAAATAAATACACCTTGCCACATATTGACGATTTGTTTGACCAGGTAAAAAGTGTTATAGTGTTTTTGAAGATAGATCTCTAATCCGAGTATTATCAATTGTGGGTTAAAGATTGTGATGTGTCAAAGACTACTTTCAAAGCTCGTTACAGACATTATGAGTTTCTGGTAATGCCATTTGGTTTGACAAATGCCCCTGCTGCTTTTATGGATTTAATGAATCGGGTTTTTCAACCTCATTTGGATAGATTTGTTGTTTTGTTTGTCGATGATATATTAATCTATTCTAAGATAGAATCCGAGCATGCTCAACATTTGAGAATCGTGTTACAAACTTTGAGAGAAAAATAGTTGTATGCAAAGTTTAGTAAATTTGAATTCTAGCTTCGCGAGGTTGGATTTTTGGGTCACATAGTATCAGCTGACGGGATTCGAGTTGATCCGAGTAAAGTTTCTACTGTGATGAATTGGAAAACTTCGAAGAATGTTTCAGAAGTGTAAAGTTTCCTAGGTTTAGCAGGTCATTACCAAGGTTTTGTTAAAAACTTTTCTATCATTACTTCACTGATGACTAGATTATTACAGAAAAATGTTGAGTTTGTTTCGTTTAAAAAGTGTCAACAGAGTTTTGATCAGCTGAAGAACATGTTGACGGAAGCTCCAGTGTTGACTCAGCCTAAGTCTAGAGTAGCATTTATTGTTTATAGTGATACATCTCTCAATGGTGTGGGTTGTGTGCTGATACAGGCAGGAAAAGTAGTAGCTTATGATTCTCGACAGTTAAAGCCGCATGAAAAGAATTATCCTACTCATGATCTCAAGCTAACTACAATTGTATTTGCTTTGAAGATGTGGAGACATTATTTATACGGTGAGAAATGTCACGTGTTTACCGATCATAAAATCTAAAGTATTTTATGACTCAAAAAGAAATGAATTAGAGACAAATACGATGGTTAGAGCTACTGAAAGATTACTATCTAGTTAATAATTATCATCCGGGAAAGGCTAATGTAGTTGCGAATGCACTCAGTTGAAAGTCGTCATTGTTTGCACTTCGAGCATTGAAAGCTCATTTAGGTTTGAATGAAGATGGTTCTATACTAGCATAGTTATGAACTAAACCCCTATTTCTACAATAAATTCGAGAATTGCAAAATGAAGATTTGAGGTTGATGTCAAAACGACAGTTGGTTCAAAATAATATGAGTACTGAGTATAGTATTAATGATAATGGTACATTGCATTATTGTGATAGAATTTGCATTACGAATGCTCTAGATTTGAAACATGATATTCTATATGAAGCTCATAGTAGTACGTATTCTATTCATCTTGGTAGAACAAAAATTTATTGTGATCTGAAATAGATGTATTGGTGGTCGGGTACGAAACATGAAATCTGTGAATTTGTAGCTAAATGTTTGATTTGTCAGCAGGTAAAAGTAGAGCATTAGGTACCGTTAGGTTTACTACAACATGTTATGATTCCTGCGTGGAAGTGGGAAAGAGTCACAATGGATTGTTGACAATTTGACTATATCGGCACATTTTATTCCAATCAGAACAGATTTCTCACTTAATAGATTAGCAGAACTATATGTATTTGCGATTGTAAGATTACACAGAGTTTCGGTATCTATTATTTCTGATCGTGATCTGAGATTTACATCGAGATTTTAGAGCAAACTTCACGAAGCTTTGGGGACTAAGCTTAATTTCAACACAGCATTTCATCGTTAGACTGGCAGGAAATCAGAACGAGTGATTCAGATTCTGGAAGATATGCTAAGATGTTGTATACTCGAGTTTGAAGGTAATTGGGAAAAGTATTTACCATTAGTTGAATTCACTTATAATAACAGTTATCAGTTCAGTATACAAATGACACCGTTTGAAGCTCTCTACGGAAGAAAGTGTAAAACATCATTGTATTGGTTTGAATTAAGTGAATCCAAAATGGTGGGAATTGATTTGATCTGAGAAATTGGAGACAAAGTTTGAATTATTCGAGATTGTTTGAAAGGTTCATCTGAATGTCAGAAATCGTATGCGAATATGAAAAGAAAATATATAGAATTTGCTGATGGCGATCAAGTATTCCTAAAAGTTCTCCGTGGAAGAAAATGCTACTTTTGGAAGGAAAGGAAAACTGAGTCCCAGATTTATCAGACCGTACGAGATTGTTGAAAGAATTGGCTCTGCAGCTTATAGATTAGCTTTACGCTTTGAACTCGACAAAATTTATAATGTGTTCCACGTTTCAATGCTAAGACGGTATGGATCCGACCCTTCACATGTGATTCATCATAGCGAGATTGAATTACAGCCAGATATGACATATTCTGAGGAACCTGTGAAAATTTTGGCTCAGGAAGTTAAAGAACTGCGAAATAAATGGGTATTGTTAGTAAAAGTCTTGTGGCAACGTCATGGTACAAAAAAAGTCCTTGGGAAATAGAAGAATCGATGAAACTATAGTATTCGAATCTATTCTCAAGTAACAATTTCGAGGACAAAATTTCCTAAAAGTGGGAGAGTGTTGTAATAGCTCGATTTTCAATGGTGACGAAATAGTGGTTTAGGACCACAAATTTCCATTGTGTCAACTCATAAATATTATTTTTAAAATATTTATAGAGTCATTTGAGTCATATAAATATTTGGTTCGAAAATATTAATATTTCGATATCCAATTAAAGGAAAATGACTAATTTGTAAAAGGTGCACAATTTAGTAATTAATGTATTCAGTTGATTAAATAGCTTGAAAGTTAAATGAGGAAGGACTTAAGTAGCAAATATACCCTATTTAATATAGTGGGATGGCAACATAGTGAAAATTGATTAAAAATTATGTAATCAATGGCAATTTAGTAAATAAAACTAAATTAAAACAAAATTAAGTAAAAGAAATAAGGTTTCTTCTTCATTTTACCTTCCATGGCAGAAAGTTGAGGATTTTTTAAGCTAGGAGAATCGGCCAAGCTATTTGCTTTGCATGTAAGTGTTTTTTATAGCCATTTCTTGTAATTTTTATGTTTTTGATATCATTGCAACTAGGTCCAGCTAACCCATACCTTCATTTTTTATTCTGTTAAAAATTTTGGAAGTTTCCATTGATGAATATTGAATTTTTATGATGAATACCATGTATTTGGAGCTTTGATTGTGTTGTTTGATTATTTTGTAATGTGAATTTTGTTAGATTTTGATTTTAGGATTAAATTGTGAAAATGTCAAAATATTAGAGTTTGATAGTGAATTTTATATTCATTAGAGACTGTTTAAGGGCTTATTATATTTTCATAGAATATTGAGTTGATAAAAATGGTTAATTTGATGAATTTTGGGTTAAGGAACTAAATTGTAAAATTGTAAAAGTTTGGGGTAATTGTGCAAATTCAAAAAATAAAAGGGTATTAATTGTAAAATGGATTGGAATGTTAAATTGAAGCTGATAATTGAGAAATTCTATATTTTAGATCAAGATCTTGTAAGTGCTCATCAAAAAGGAAAAATTATCAAATAGTCCCTTAACTTCTGCAACTATTACAATTCAGTCCAGGTAAGTTTGTACGGTTTAAAACCTGACACTTATATGAATTGTTGAATAATGTAAGATAGTACAAATGATATGCATATTTAATTATTGCTAATGAAGGTTATTTGGGAAATGTGATTGAATGTTGATGTTGGTTCGAATCAAATGCGGGATAGAGTATGATTGAGATTCGATGTGTTGTGGGGGATTTGTAGTGGATATTATCAAGGAGTGATATATATATTTCCCGAGTAAATCGGGGTTCAGCATTTGTTACAAATTCTCAGGTTATACTTTCTGTTTTGGTGTGTTTCAGTTGGACTAGCTCTTACGAGCATTGGTGTCATTCGGATGGACTGGCTCTTACGAGCATCTGGTGTGTTTGGGTGGTTTTTCGATGTACTCTTATCCGTAAGTCATTCATTGGATTGAAGATCTCAGTAAGGTAATTTTGTTTAATGAGTTTGATGGATTTGCTATACGTTGAGTACTAAATTGAATATATGTGAGATTTATCGGTTGAGATTGTGGATGACAGGGAACCTTTGTGGTTGAATGGTTATTGTTTGAATTGGTGTATTTAATTCGGTAAGATTTATCATTTCAATACGTTGAAATTACTAAGCTTCATTGAGCTTACTTGTGTTGTTTAATGTTCTTGTAGATACTCGGAAGATTGGACGATTAGATCGGCGCTCAAGTCACACTATCTAGCTTATTTCGGTAGTTTTTAGAATGTTTGATTCGGTTTATATTGCATGTAATAGACTTTTGTGTAGTTATTACTAATGCTTTGGAATAAGTAAAATGCTAAGTATGATATTATATGTAATTTTCCATCTTATATAATGTATTTGAATAAGGTAGATGTTTCAATGCAAATAGAAATGGTATGTGTTAATGATATGTGTATTTGAGTTACCTATGATAGTTACATTGGTTAGGTGATGTTGATTTGATGAATTGATAAGTTGTATTTCAATTTTTGTTTTGATGTACAATTGTATTTACTTGTGGTACTAATGAGGGTACATTGGTTAGGCTCTTAATAAGTTGATTTTGGTATGTTTTTGGCCTGATTAATGTCATTTTGAATAGGTATTTTAGTTGGTATTTAAGTTTCTTAAGGTTCAAGTAAGCTTGAAATGATAAACTTGTTGTTTAAGGTAAATTTTGGGTCCACATGACCTGAGACACGGGCGTGTGACTCAGTCGTGTGTGACACACAGCCTGACAACACAACCGTGTGTCCCCTATAGTTTTAAAAGCATGCAAGACAGGTAGTTACACGACCTAGCATATGGCCTAGCACATAGGCATGTGGCTTGGCCGTGTGACCTTACTCAGAAAGTTATACGGGTTGGGACACAATCGTGTGTCCCTATTTCGATTATTACATGGCCTAAGACACGGGTTTCTGTCTCAGCCGTGTGACCCTTGCAGTCTATATTTTTTTGACTTTTTCTTAAACTTTCCATGTGTTTTGAATTTAGTCCTGAATTGTTTCTAAAGTATTTTTAGGGCCTCGAGGGCTCGATGAAGGGACATTATGAATATAATTGAATGTAATTTGACTATGTTTACATTGATGTATGAATTGAAAGGTTTATTGTTCTATTTGTTCAGTAATGCTTCGTAACCCTATTTCGACAACATATAGGGGTTAGGGCTGTTACAATAGCTTAGCTTAATATTTTTTGTATGTGTTAGTTTAAAGTTTATTAGCTTAAGTAGCTAAGTGTTAGTTCAATTATGGTAAAATTTGGCATGAACGAAAGCTTGAATGGTTGATTACTTCATTAGTATGTTTATGATATAAATTGTGGTACCAATGAGGGCACATTGGTTAGGCACTTAAGATGGTTGTTGTGGCATGTTTTGAGCATGTTTAATTGAGTTTTGAATAGGTTAAATGGTTGGTAAACTTGAGTTTTAAGGTACATTTAGGTGCACACGACCTGAGACACAGTCTGTCACACGGTCGTGTGACATACGCGGGCACTGGCACGAGAGTATGCCCTGAGTGTGTTGAAAAATAGTAAAGGTGTAGTTTCCACACGGGTTGACACACGACCTGTGACATGGCCGTGTGACCCAATTTAGTGAGTTACATGGGCAGAGACACGGGCTGGGACACGATCGTGTGTCTCAAGTCAGTGAGTTACATGGGTAGAGACATGGGATGGGACACGACCGTGTGTCCCCTATTCTAGGCATTTTGAAATTTCACCCTAAACTTCTAAAATTGTTTCAAATTAGTCCCTTCTTATTTTTAAACTATTTTTAGGGTCCCGTAATCTAGTTTTAAGAACTGTAAGAGTAGCTTTTACTTTGAATCGGTATGATATAGCATGATTCATTATTGAAATGTATAAGACACGATTATAGAAATATTAAATTAGCATACATTTCCCTTGTATCATGTAATGTTAATACTTAACTTGTATCATTGCTTGTGATGGAATTAAATTGTTCTGGTCGATTGATAATGCTCCTGGCCCTAATCTAACAACGGAGAGCGGTTAGGGGTGTTACATTTATTGGTATCAGAGATACAAGTTTAGCCAGTTCTCAGACTAAATCGAGCTCAAAATTAAGTCTAAAGGTACATACCAAAGTTGAGTCAAGTTGAGTTAGGATTTGGATGTTGATCATACTTGTTTCTGATTTATAGTTGAATGATGTCGGATGAGTATAATAATGAAGTTGACCAAGAAATGTATATTGGTGATGATGTTTCTAATGAGTTAGATGGAACTAAATCGGTGACACTGAGTGCTAATCCAGCTAGTGCTCAACAACCCAATGTTGAGTGAGGTAATAATGAGGGAGTAGATGATTCACAATTACTTAGAGCTATCATTCATGCACTTCAGTGTGTTGTGGGAACTACGTCTGCTACAGTAACCTATACCTACTGCTCGACGCACTCCAATAAAAGAATTGCGGAGATATGGTGCGACTGAGTTTTTGGTGTTGATCCCTCAGCAACTGAAGTTTGGATCGAATCTACTAAACGAATCTTACATCAACTTGAATGCAACCTGCATGAAAGTTTAATTTGTGTTGTTTCTCTACTATAAGAATAAGCATATACCTAGTGGCAGTCAGTGACACGCCACGTACCTACTGAGTAGGCCAATTGGGAATTCTTTCAAAAGGAATTTCAAAAGAAATATGTCAGAGAACTATATCTTGAAGATAGAAGGCAAGAGTTTCTGCTATTAAAAAAAGTGAAATGTCATTGGCTGATTATGAACGAGAGCTTTTATGACTCAGTAAGTATGTTGTTGAATTTGTGCCATCTAAAGTCGAAATCTGTAAATGATTTCTACATGGTTTACGTGATGAGCTAGGGTACAGTTGGTGTCGCATCAAATTATAGAGTTTTTCGATCTAGTTGAACGGGCAAAGATGGTAGAGCAAGCCTTAGGACTTGATAAAAAGGTGGAGGTTACTTGCACTGCTAGAAAGAGGTTTGCAGCTGCGAGCTTGCA
The DNA here is from genome assembly GCA_013677275.1 of Gossypium schwendimanii. NCBI lineage: Eukaryota > Viridiplantae > Streptophyta > Magnoliopsida > Malvales > Malvaceae > Gossypium > Gossypium schwendimanii. Next base: position 20,536,433 of record CM025257.1, read on the forward strand.
TCCAGAACCTAAACAAACTAAGGAATTTCACGGTGACTGGAAACCAACTTTTAAGTCTGATTGATTTGATAGAAACCGTGATCGACAACCAACTGTGTCTATAGGTAGTGTGCGAGGTCCGTCCAGGGATACTGACATTCTGAATTGTAAGCACTATGAGAAAAAGCATAGTGGTGAATTTTGGAAGCTAATTCGAGCTTGTTTTCGCTATGGATCTATGAAGCATTTTGCTCGAGAGTGTCCGAGGAATGAGAATGCTACTCTTGTTTCTTCTCAAAGGTATATAACTACATCTAGGGGTCGCGAAACAAATCGTGGGGGTTCTTTTGATAGAGGTAGTGCTAGAAAGGGAAATGATGTTGTTACTCACCATTCAGAGGCCAAAGCCCCAACACGAGCTAATGTTGTATGGACACGTGAGGATGGTGATGCTATAGACATTGTAGCAAGCATCTTTTTATTGCATTCAAAACCTATTTATGCTTTGATAGACCCGGTATCTTCACACTCGTATGTTAATGCTGAGTTAGTTAAATCGGTGAGTTTAAAATCTCAGATATCTAGAGTACAGATAGTTGTGTCAAGCCTATTAGGGCAGTCTGTAATAGTGAATCAGGTGTGTAGGCGATGTACATTAGAGATATAGAATATACTCTTCCCTGTTGATTTGATGATAATGCCATTTGGTGATTTTGATCTGATTTTGGGTATAGATTGGCTTACTGAGCATGGAGTGACTCTTGATTTTAGTAAAAAGAAGTTTGTGGTCCAGAGTGAAGATGGTAACATGATTGAAATGAATGGTGTTCAAACAAGTGGCTTAACTTGTATCATTTTAGCAATTCGAGCTAATAAACTTCTCAACCAAGGCTGTGAATCTATTCTAGCCTATGTTATTAACTCAAATTTTGGTGATAATCAGAGCAATAAGATTCGTATTGTTTGTGAATTCCCTAATGTGTTTCCTGAAAAATTACCGGGATTACCACCAAATTGGGAGGTGGAGTTTGTAATTCAAGTGTTTCCTTGTACGGCTCCAGTGTTCATGTCCCCTTATCGTATGTCACCATTGGAGTTGAAAGAATTGAAGGTACAATTGCAATATTTACTAGATCGCAACTTTATACGCCCTAGGATATCGACTTGGGGAGCTTCAGTGTTATTCGTCAAAAAGAAAGATGGCACAATGCGACTTTGTATAAACTATCCACAGTTGAATAAGTTGATGATTAAGAATCAATACCCTCTACCTCGTATCGATGACTAATAGAAAATGATTTTACGAACTAGTCCTATTTCAACATCAAGCTTTAAACTAAAACATAAGCACTTGAAGAAGAACAATGGCAACTTTTCAAATCATTCACAATATTTCAAAATATTCCCTGAGCTAGATAGATTAAGCTGCAACGGCCTCAAAAACATAAAATTTACGAAAAATCGACTAATAAAACACTTACATTCAAGGGACAAATAAACTGAATACTTCAAGCTTCCTCTTTTATGGTTTTGGTGACAAAAATGATGAAAAGAATAAGATGATGCTTTGTGGTTTATTTTTTTCTTATGTTTACAATTACTTAATTACAAAATTAACCTTTAATTATTCTTTTAATTTCTTTAAACCATATCCACTAACCATCCAACCATAATATTATGGCTAAATTACCATATAAAACCATCCCCTTATACTATTATACTCAATTTGTACTTAAACACTAATAGCGATTAACTTTTACAGCTTTTATGATTTAACCCTTTTTTTCCTTAATTAACTAACCAAACATCAAAATTCCTGGACCAAGTTTTAATGTGACACTAATGACCTCGTAAATATTAAATAATTGATATTTACACACTTACACATCGAAATTGTGATCTGAAAACTACTATTTTCGACGCCACTGAAAAACGAGTTTTTACAATTTTGTTGGGATCCAAACATTAAAATTTAATTGTTTTGTTTAAGAATCATTGGAATTAATGGCTACTTTATATTTGCTTGGGAATGGTATCTTTCTCTTCATTAAAAAGGATGCTTATAATCACCTTTTCTCATCCACGGTAACCTAAGTCAGTTTAATCAACTTCTTTTGAAATCTGATTTGATTTCTATTAAAAAGTTTAATTTCTGGAATTCTCTATCCATAATTCTATGAATTTTTAAATATCTTCACGTACTTATTTAT
>CM025257.1:20552066-20572425 GCA_013677275.1 Gossypium schwendimanii
GCATTATCCGGTTATTATGCTTGAGTAATTCATGCATGCAAAAATCCCCAAAAGAAAAGTTACCAAGCCTCAGACCAGAAATAACTAAAAATTACAAGCCAAAACCAATAAAGACTTAACAATACTTAATTAAATAATAATCCGAGGTCCAAGTTAATTCTCTAAATGCGAAGTCCGGTCCTAATTTTGAGGTTTGCCTAAAAAGTTAAACACTATTGGGGGTGAGCTTATGAAAAGCTCAATGTGAGTCGAATAATTATTTAAATGGGCAAAAACATCAAATACAGTGAAACATATTAGCATTAACAGAAGAAAATYGAACCATRATAGGAATTTCATGTCATTACATAGCCATTATCAAATTGATGTCAAACGGTGTATGAGCATAGGTCATCGTTCATTCGAGTAACAATCATTAATTTCGATACCATTCAATACAACAAAATACAATGTGTAGCATAAATCAATAACATCCTAATACGTCGTGCACATGATGCAATACAAAAAGGTTCCTACCCATACCATCCGCTACACACCACAACTTCCCCAGAACCCATCTGCCAAACTCCAAAACATTATGAGCATAGCTTGATGTGGTAAAACCATCAAATGATCAATAATGCAGAAAATTTGTCGGATATCAAATAGTGCGATACAATCACCAATAACATATAATATGCGATAAAATTGTCAATCCCCTTGTTACTCCAGGTGCAGTGCACTAACAAAGAATAATGCGGACTAATATGCCGCCAGAACTCCACGGAACTCCTTTGTCAACCACAAAATCTAAACCCTATGCTTATGCAATATGTCACACAATCTCGTACATAATAAAATTTCAATACTTTTCACATTCACTTAACATGCTCAGCATGTCCTCAATTATTACATGCTTTCCTAAATCATAAACAGTAAGTTACACAGCCTGGACACACGCCTATGTCATCTTCCCGTGTGAACCCTACACTAACATGGCCACACACAACCTAGACACCCACCCTTGTCCCTTGCTTGTATTGCTCAAATTCGATGAACAGTGAGTTACACGGCCAACCACACGGCCTGGCACACGACCGTGTGCCTCACAAGGCCTGGGCACACGCCCATGTCCCTAGCCATGTGGCGTCGACTACCATGTTTTTCAACGTCCAAAATTCATAAAAATGGGGGTTTCTGATATGCACCTAAAGTAATTTTAATGAAAAAACAACGTAAGGGACTTCCAAAGCCTAACACAACCACCCAATTACACAAATAAGCTAGTTAGTTGACAACAGTTCCCAATTACGCACATAATACCTATGTCAAAAGGTCCAAATCGAAACCTTCAACGGAACTGATACTTACCAAAAACTCAACGGCGAGTACTGGAATTGGCATGCCACTGTTCTCTACTTCCGATACTTCCGCCTAAAAGGAAAACAAACCATCGTCTAGCAAAAATTCTTACAATACACTCAAACACCCAATTCAGAGCAAGTTATGAAGAACAAAGGGGAAAACCATGAAAACAAATGAATTGACAGTGACTTACTTAATATCCTTTCGATTGATGCAATTTATAGCGTATAACTTTTACTAGACTGTATTTACTTACGACCACAATCAGAATGAAGAAAAATAAAAGAATTGGAAAAGAAAAAGAAAGAAACGATAGAATGGATAGAAAGGAAAATAAATAAATAAGATGACAAATTAAAATTCTAATAACTTCCTATCAGATTTCTAACACTTAGAAAAATGTTCCCTATTGTATTCTCCGGGATTTGAGCACAAGACCAAACAAAATACATATTCTTAACTAGTGAACCAGCAGGCTCATTCTTGACACAGGTTTACACTAAAGTAACTTAATTATGCAATTCTAGGATTGAGGTTGTTTAAAATGGATTAAAAAAATTTTAAGGATTTGACTCGAACTCCTGACCTCATTCACATAAGCAGAGCACATAACCACAGATACAGAAACTTAATTATTGCATAATCTTATAATTCAATTCTCAAAATTTTGGGGAATTACAACTCCCTCCCTTAAAGAAATTTCAACCCCGAAATTTACCTAACTCAAACAGATACGGGTATTGTTGCTGAATCAAATCTTCAAGTTCCCAAGCGGTTTCCTCAGTGCCATGATTTCGCCATAAAACCTTAACCAGAGGAATAGTTTTCTTCCACAACACCTTAACCTCATGATCTATAATTTGAATAGTTCCTCCTCAAACGTTAAATTCAGTCACAACTCGATCTCGTCAATAGGGACAACGTGCGACGGATCAGACTGAAATCGTCTCAGCATCGAGACTTGAAATACCTCATGAATCCACTCTAACTCTGGCGGTAATTCTAGTTGATACGCAATGAGTTTGACATGTTTCAGAATGCGATAAGGTCCAATGAACCTCGGACTCAACTTGCCCTTGCATCCAAATCGAAAAACCTATTTCCACAGTGACACTTTCAAAAACACCTGGTTACCTACAAAAAACTCATTATCCTTTCTCTTTAAATCGGTATAAGATTTCTGTCGATCAAAAGGAGCTTTAAGATGGCCACAAAACAATTTGACAGTATTCTCAGTTTCAGAAACTAGCTCAGGGCCCAAAACTCAACGTTCACTTAACTCAGTCTAACATAGAGGGGTACGACACCTACAACCATACAAAGCCTTGTATGGTGCCATTTGAATACTAGACTGCAAGCTGTTATTGTATGCAAACTCAGCCAACGGTAGATAATCTTCCCAATTACCCCGAAAATCTATTACACAACCTTGAAGAATATCCTCTAGAATCTGAATAACTCATTTAGATTGTCTATCGGTCTATGGGTGATACGTAGTACTAAAATCAAGTCGGGTGCCTAAGGCCTCACGAAGCTTCTTCCAGACTTGGTCTGGATGTCTAAGCTAGGTTTAGGGTGTTACATTTATGATTGACATATGAGATAGTGAATAGAAGTTCATAGTGTTGGTATGACCAGTTATATCATCCCGAGAGAATGATGATGCAATATAATTTGATGAAAATTTATATGATTTTATTGAAGAATTAGAAGTTATATTTTAATAATAGCCATCAATACTAGTTCTTTGGAGAAAATATTGAACTAATACCAGCTAAAGTTAGAGGTCACTTGCATTTTTAGATGATAACCAAATAATATATGAGTTCATGTATCACATGTACGCAACTTGAAGTTTGCGATATTATTTCTTGAAATAACTTGATTGTGCACAATTTCTATAGTATGCAATTTGTGCTAACAACGCCGGTGCATTATATATCAAGCTTGATTTTTGTAGTTTTAGTTGGGATAATATCAAGTTGGCTATTGTATATATATGTTATATTTAATGGTTAGAAAAACTATGTCTCCATTTAACTGCTTAACCATTAATATAAGAGTTTCTTTACAATAAGCATGTAATTTTATTTGCATCAAGTCAACATGTAAAAAATATTTGTCTCGTGAGAATTGACTTTCATTTATAAGCCAATAGATTACATCTAAGAATATCTGGATGTGCAATATCTATTTCATATTCCACCATAATCCACTAAGATGGATCATCAAGTATGAAGTTGAGAAATTCTAGAATTTTCATTAGATGTTAAAAGTTGAAGGAAGATATATTTATAATTTGGAAAAAATATTATCATGTTGCAAATTTTCTCAACATTAAAGGGAGACGAATTGGTTAAATAATTATACCATCATTTTTCTCTGTGATCCTCACTAATATTATGTGCACAAAATTTGAAGGATAAAATTTATTTGTCAGACATGTTTAGTGATGACATTTAGAGATTGCATATACTAACTGATACACATACCAGCGAAAATGCTCCAAATAATTATATATCCCAGAAGGACAATGTGATAAAAATAAGTCTTGGGCATGCTCCATAAAATGAAAATTTCTTGAAAGAAAGGAAAAAGAAATTAAGATAGTCACATGCTAAAGGAGGTGGGTACTCATGAAGAGACCCAAGGCATAACTTTTGATAAAATCCCAGAAGAGGTTCAAGTACCTGAAATTATGAATATAATAGCATATCTCATGTCATAACTAAATATGATGGAGCTGATAAAAGGAAATTGTTGTCAACAAAAATAATATATGTAGAACACTTCAATATTAGGGAAAAGAGAGGATCTTGAATGAAAATATACTTGAAAGAATTGAGATGAGAACGAGTCATTGAAATAAATAAACACTTCTATTATAACTTATGAAATGTATCTCGCACAAGAAGTCCAAACACATAGAAGGTGTAAAGCCAAGGGGAGTACATGTTAGGATAATAGCGAAAAAAATATGTCATGATATATAGAATTGACTTGTAACAAGAACGTTCACAAGACACTTGGTTTTGGTTGTGAAAAATGATTAATTTTTGCTGGATGCAAACATCAAATTAATTTATTTATTTACATCTGGTGAATTTGTATTCAACTGATATAAATTATTTGATAATATTGATGCCTAAAGCATAAAACTTGAGTTTCATGAGAAAATCATTAAATGTGAATATGATTTTGTTTAGGAATTTTTATTCATTAATGTGTTTATTCATATAGGTTATTATCATCATTGTTGATGTTAATGTATCAAATATCATTGGAGTTCCTAAAGAATTTCCAAGAGAAATAATTATTCGATAGATAAACTTTATAACAAAAGTATATCTAAAAATGAAAATTTGTCTCGGCGTGAAGATCGAGTATTCAATAAGGACAAATTGTTATGTAATTATATTATAAATGATTATTGTTGAAAATTCAATAGTGTTTATACAATCAAAATTATTCAGACTAATTTTTCATGTAGATTGGAGATATTAAAAATGAATACAAATGGTCAAACAATAATGTTATAAAATGATGGTCCTGAAATACCATTTCTTTATGTGCCAAATGCGCTCATTGTATTGGTAATAGGGAATAATACAATACATCATGCTTTATAAACTTTTTAGCGACATCTAAATCATGAGAATGCAATTTAATTTTATTTTTTTATTGATACGCATCATGTAATCTCCCCAACCGGGCCTAGATGTTAGACATGAATTTGGGAGATTACATTAGCCACCGAAATAGCCTAGCAGAATTATTGGAGTTTTAAAAACAGTTAATTAAAAACATTCATTTGTTTTAGAAGGAAGTTTAGTCTCTTTTCAAAAAAAAACCTCAATATTTACAAAAAAAAATAATTGATCAAGTTTAACATCTTCTTTATGACGGTGTTTACTATTAAAAGCTTAGTTGAAAATTCAAACTACATTTTTTAAAAAACATATTTACAATTTAGCAGCGAAAAAGTGATATTAATGTAATTTTATTAAAAATCATGTTTCATGAATAATTAAATAAAAATTCATATACTAATAACCTAAATGATTTAAATGTCATGCATGCCTAAATAAAAATAGTAAACTAAATCCCATGCCAGAATAATACTACAGTTTCAAATAACCAGAATTATAAAATAACCAGTCTAAAATATTTTTATATAGAAATCAATATTCTGAGTCGAGCCCTTTGAATGCCAAGTCCGCGTCCTAACTTTGCAAGTTATCTGGAAAGAAAGAAAATAATGGGGGATGAGCTATGAAAGCTCAGTATGAGTTCAATCGTAAGAAAATCGGTGCAAAAAATAGACAAAACATACAAAATATCAACTTCAAAGTATAAAACAAAATTAATTAACAATTTAGAAATTTGGTAAATTAGATCAATTTTATCAACATAATATCTCAATGTTCAAAGATAAACACAATTTCAATATCAACTCAAAATTTTGATATTTTAGATTCACTCATTATCATAATATCTCAGTATTCACAGCAATGGAAATGCTTATAGTTGCAATGCAATTTAAATTTATCAGAAAAGGTTCTTACCCTACTGCTACACACCATAGTAGGAGTTCCCAAGAACTCATCTGCCTTTACACCACATTGTGGACAAACCACTCAATATTGTGGCCAAGCCATTCGTTGTGGATAAACAACTAGTAATAAAAAGTGTGGATGAATCATTGGGTTTTTCATAAACAGTTTTTACAGACAAGCTGCCAGTAGGTTGTGGATGTACAACATGTTCACAGATTAAAGTTGCTAGCGCGGTGTGGATAAAACACCCAAACAGTGCAGATAAAAGTTGCTCAAACGGTGTGGATAAACCACTCAACAGTGCATATAATGTAACACCCAAAACCTGACCTAGACGTTATGGCCGAATCTGGAGATGTCACAAAGAAGGGTTTTGAAAACAGTGTCATTTCAATAAAACTTTGTATAGTTGTTCACAAAATCATCCAAGTTTTATAACCCATATTCATTTATAACTATTACTGAAAGCCTTATTTAATCAATTCATTTGTCAAAACATAATTTTCAACAGAAGTCTTAGAAACCGTTATATTTAAAAATCCCATTTGTATTTTTAGAAAACCTTTGTTTTAGTAAAACCATTTTTTAGCCCACCATCGTAAATAAAGAGTCAAATCAAAAATCTAAACCCAAAATAAAACCACACAATCTAGAGAGTTCATTAATTACAAAACTCCCAGAAATAATCCTTAATTAAATAAAAAAAACCCATTACTTATAGTGAATTTGCAAACTTGTGGTCACTGTGAGGTTTCGCTGCACCGATCCGCCTAAGTCTATGGATTACCTGAACAAAACAGACAAACGGATGTGAGTTTTCGTAAACTCAGTGTGTAACCCAACAGAAATAGACATACTATACATACAACAATCACATATACAGTCAAATTTAGATTCGAACTCAAGTCCTTTACAAATGTAGATAACAGAATTAGATATGCAGAACAGATATATAGTATCCTACCCCCATCCTCTACACACCAACTCCGACCATCCCATCACACCATGTAAGGTTAAAAACACCCACCCATCCCTACACACCATATAGAGTCGATAAGACACACAACAGATAATATGCAGGTGAGCTACCAGAATATAAGCGAAAGGTCACCGTATAGATCATTTCCTCCACAAATACGATACACACCCCAAACATATAAACAGAACACAAAAATAGAAATATCATGCATAACAGTGTCCTACTCATAGCAGACTATCAGAATATCAAATCACATAATTTAAAGTTTGGTTAGCCCTTACCGGCCCTACAATAGGCCTACAGCCAATAGGAGTGACGCATGCAACCCTAGGTAAAATTTCAAAATTATGGGCCCACATGCCCGTGTGGCCCACATGTCCAAATTGGCCTTGCCCGTGTGGCCCACACGCTCGTGTGGCATGTCTGTATGGGCCCAGATGCCCATGTAGCCCACACACCTAATATGACCCCATGTGGCCCACACACCCACACTTACACCAACACACAACCATGTCTTGCACACGGCTGCACCTTCATCAAACACACGGTCGTGCCTCGTACACGGTCGACCACACGGCCAAGCACTCACTCTTTGTGGCATAGACAGACTACTTTTTTCGCTTTCATTGAAACTTAATTTTTTGCGTTTTTGGAAACACCTGTTTCAGCTTTGATGCGAAAACACTTCTGAGCCAACCCGCACCTAAAAATAGAATACCCCACACCTTTTAGCAACCAATTTACGAGCCTAACACGAATTACCCAATTACACAAAAATGAACTTACTGCTTACAAAAATGACACAACCTCGAATTAAGCCGTTGAAGTGAAAATCGATGCTTCACTGTCTTCACCTATGCAGCAAATTACAGGAAATTAACCTCCCTAACCACACTACTATGCTAATTTAAAAAGAAAGGATGCAACCAAGATGAAACAAAAACTTACCAAAACGAATAGAAACCACTGGAATTACAAATCAACGGTTGGAACAACCAGTTGACAAACGGAGTTGAGGAAAGAACAGAAAACAAAAAACTGAAGAGAAAAGTTAACATCAGAAACAAAGAAACTTGAGAAGAGAGAGAAAGTAATATAAATTTGAAAAAAATGAAAAAGAAAAGATATGATAACATATCCCATATTTTTCTCCCACTAACCCACTAACTCACAACTATCTCAGAATTTTAGCTCTACTGAAACTCTATCAGACAATCGAGCAAAAATCAACATCAACACTCATGCAAGGACTCGAACACAAGACCTCCAACGCACTAACCCCTTGCCACTCGAACCAACAGGCTCATTCTGATATGAATTAACAAAAAATTTTGTATAAGCCCACTTAGCAAGGATAAGGCTTGGATCCACAATAATAAAATTTTGCCAAAAGTGGGAATTGAACCCCAGACCTCTCACACACACCCAAAACACTTAACCACTGAAGCAGATACACATTTATGTCAATTTTTACAAAACAAACTTAAAAACATTCCAGGCGTTACAACTCTACCCCCTAAAAGAAATTTTGGCCTCAAAATTTAGCTGATCAGAATAGATGAGGATACTGCTAACGCATCGAGTCCTCAAGTTCCCATGTGGCTTCCTTAGTACCATGATTTCGCCATAGAACCTGAACAAACAGGATAGATTTCCTCCTCATAACCTTAATATCTCAATCAAAAACCTAAACTAGCTCCTCCTCAAATGTCAAATCTGGTCTAACCTCGATCTCCTTAACAGAAACAACATGAGATGGATCAAACCGATACTGCCTCAATATCGATATGTGAAACACATTATGGATATGGTCTAGTTCTAGAGGTAACTCCATCTGATAAGCGACCGGTCTCATACGCTTTCAAATCTGATACCGAACCTCAGAACCTGGGGCTCAACTTGCCCTTACGACCGAACCTGAGAACTTTCTTCCATGGAGAAACCTTAAGAAAAATGAAGTCACCCATAGAGTACTAGATATCTCTCATCTTCAGATCTGTTAAAGACTTTTGTCTCTCAGAAGTTGCCTTCAGATGATCCCGAATCAATCTAACCTTATTTTCAGTCTCGAAAACCAACTCAAGACCCAAAATTCATTGCTCATCCAACTCAGTCGAACATAGTGAAGTACGACACTTATGACCATACAAAGCCTCATAAGGTGCCATCTGGATGCTAGACTGGAAACTGTTATTGTAGGCGAAATCAGCTAACGGCAGAAAATCCTCCTAACTACCTCAGAAATCGATCACACAACTCCAAACCATATCCTCCAGTATCTGAATCACCATCTCAGATTGACCATCAGTCTGAGGATGGAACACAGTACTGAAGGCCAATCTCGAACCCAAAGTTTCATGCAATTTCTTCCAGATTCGAGAAGTGAAGCGAGGATCTTATCAGAGATTATTAAAATCGAAACCCCATGCAGTCTTACAATCTTAAAATTGTAGAGCTTTGCTAGCTTTTACAGAAAGTAGTGCGTCCGAACTAGAATAAAATGGGCGGACTTGGTCAATTGATCCACGATGACCCAAACAAAATCCTTCTTAGAGGGTGTCAAGGGCAACCCACTAACGAAGTCCGTCGTAACTCGTTTTCATTTCCAAAAAGGAATATTAATAGGTTGTAGCAAACCCAAAGGTAACTGGTGCTCAGCCCTAACTTGCTAGCACGTCAAACAACGAGCAACAAACTTCGTAACCTCACGTTTCAAACCCAACCACTAGTAGAGTTCACGAAGATCCCGATACATCTTATTACCATCGAGATACATAGCATAAGGGCTATTATGCGCCTCCCTCAGAATTGACTGTCTCAAATCAGAATCATTTGATACACAAACCTAACCTTGAAAACATAGAACCCCATCTTTATTTAGCCCAAATCAGATGTACTACCATAATTATCCTAATGGAACCGCATAACCAAAGACTTATCCCCTAACTGGTTTTATCAAATCTGCCCAATCCAAGTCGGTTTAACTTACAACTAAGCTAATAGACCCCCATCATCAAACAGACTAAGACGAGCGAACATCGCCCTCAAATCAGTCAGAGAGAGCATCGACCACCACATTGGCCTTACTATGATGATACTCAATCGTGCAGTCATAATCTTTGAGCAGCTTCATCTATAATCGCTGCCTAAGATTCAACTCTTTCTGAGTAAGGAGGTACTTGAGGCTCTTGTGATCAGTGTAGATAATACACCTCTCACCATACAGATAGTGCCTCTAGATCTTTAACGTAAAAACCACAGCAGCCAACTCAAGATCATGCGTCAGATAATTCCCTTCGTGTGACTTAAGTTGACGGTACGTATAAGCCACAACGTTACATCTTGCATCAATACACATTCTGACCCGACGTGCGACACATTACCATACACCATAAACTTTTTACCAGATTCAGGATATATCAGAACAGGAGCATGAGTCAAAATAGACTTGAGCTTCTCAAAGCTCGATTGTTGCGCATCAGTCCAAATAAAAGGAACACCCTTACACAGAAGCTTAGTCAAAGGAGCTGCAATTAGAGAAAACCCTCGATAAACTACCGATAATATCTCCCAAAACCCAAAAAACTACAGATCTCATATACATTCTTAGGCTATTTCTAATCAAGCACAGCCTTTATCTTTTTAGGATCAACTCGGATCCCCTCAGTAGAAGCCACATGCCTTAAAAAAGTTACCTCTCACAATCAGAACTCACACTTGCTCAACTTAGCGTAGCGCTGTTTCTCTCGGAGAATCTGAAGCACCACTCTAAGAAGTTCATCCTTAGTCTTAGAGTAAACCAAAATATCATCGATGAAGACCACGATGAACTGATCCAGATACGGCTAAAAAATTTAGTTTATCAAATCCATGAATGCAGTCAGAGCATTCGTCAGACCAAAGGGCATAACTAGGAACTCGTAGTGCCCATAACGAGTCCTAAACGCCATCTTATGAACATCAACTTCCTTCAATCTAAGCTGATGATACCTAGAACGAAGATCTATTTTCGAGAACACTGAAGCCCCTCTGAACTAATCAAACAAATCATCGATCCTTGAAAGTGGATACTTATTCTTCACAGTCAATTATTCAACTGTCAGTAGTCAATGCACCGCCATTGTACCATCCTTTTTCTTTACAAAAAGATTCGGTGCCCCCACGGAGACACCCTAGGACGGATGAAACCATGATCCAAAATCTCTTGAAGTTGAGCCTTAAGCTTTGTAAGCTTCTTTGGTGCCATTCAGTAGAGAGCGATAGACACCAAAGCTGTACACGGTAGAAGCTCAATGCCGAACTCAACTTCCCAATTTAGAGGTAAACCCGGTAACTCCTTAAAAAAGACATTCAAAATTTTCCTTAGTGTTCTGATATCCCCGACAAAAGAGTCTCCAGAAACTGAAACACTAACGTAGGCCAAATATGCCTCACACCCTTTTTGAACCAATTTCTCAACCATTAGAGAGGAGATCACATTAGACAAGTAATCTCGACGCCCACTGATCACAACTACTTTCTTATCATCCACAGTCCTCAGAACAACCCTTTTAGTTGCTCAATCTAAGCTAACTCGGTACTTAACTAACCATTCCATACCCAAAGTTAAATTAAACTCCCCAAACAGTAGCTCCCTCAAATTTGCCAGAAATATAACCCCTTGCACTTCTAACGAACATTCCTACAAAGCCTACTAACCCGAACACATTGCCCCAACAGACTCAGTACGGTAATCTCACTAGAAGTACACTCAAAAAAAATCCTAAAATTTTCAAAAATAGTACTAGCTACATAGGAATGTGTAGAACCTATGCTCTATCAGAGCAGTATATGGAACATCAAATATTGAAGAACGTACCTATGATCACATCAGGAGCGTCTTCATCCTCTCGGCATCGAGCAGCATAAACCAATGCAGGCTGCCTCGCCTCAGTTTGACAAGCACCTCTGTCCGGTGCTCTCTATCCTCGGCCCATACCATTACCATCCCTAGCCGGTCCACGACCCCTAGGTGGTTGTTGAACTGCCCTTTGAAGTTGTATAGAACTCGGTCCTAAACCTTGCATCTGATTAGCATGATGTGGACACTCTCTAATTCGATGTTCTAAAGAGCCACACCTGAAACAAGCACCTAACATCCTCCAACACTCGCCAGGATGGCACCTACCACAATCACCACATGGCTGAATCCCAATAAGAGTGTAACACCTTAAACCCGGCCTAGACATTATGGTCGAATCTGATGTGTCACATCAAAATGTCATTCAAAAATTTGAACTCGATAAAAAAACTTCCTTTTTACTTCTGGGTGGTAAACCCCCTTTTATTATTAACTAGCAAATAAATTACTCGAAACGTCTGTCTTGTTATCTGATATTAATTTAATCAATTAGTCTAAAATTGTGAAGGCTTTTTGAATTCTACTATTTAAAACTCGTGTCTTTGAAAATGGTAATTACTTTAAAATTTTGTCTTTTCCTAAACTAGCATTTTAAAATATGAAAGCAAAAGCCCAATTAAAATTTTAAACCAACTTAAAGGCCCTTTTTACAGAAAAAAAACCCAACTTATTATTTAAATTAAAATAAAAGAAAATATGAAAAGTAGTGATTGTGTGGCCATCTCCGAGTCCCTCACAGTATCGAAGCGCCTATGGTTGAGGATTACCTGCACAGTTAAAAGAGAGGGTGAGTTTACGAAACTCAATGTATAATCCCCTTCTAGACAATCACTACGCAACATGCAGAATAAGTTTGGGCCTGAGCCCTATACAATATCAGTACAGTGTAGGCCTTAGCCCATTACAGTAACAGTGTGTGAGCCTTAGCCCAATACAGTAACAGCGGGGGCCTTAGCCCAATACAACAATCAGTGCAAATGCAGTAATGCAACTCATCCCAATCCAGCCAACACACCACTCCGTACCACCAACACACCATATGGGGATAAAATTGACCCACCCAGCCAACACACTAATATCGCAGCAAAGCTGCCAGTAATAGTGATGCAGCAAGCTGCTAGTAATAGTAACGCAGCAAAGCTGCCACTAATAGTATATGTGGCAAAGCCACAAGTACAGTATACTTCCCCTTTATCAAAATCCCAACCCCATGCAGTATGTCATGTCCTAAATCATATGTGTTAATGCAGCATGTCCTACTTAGTAACAGTCATATAAATAACATAGAACAAATTGGTCATACACTCTTTTCAACTCCTAGGGGTATAACAGTCATTTTACCCTATGGGGGTATTTCGATCATTTTACCCTTCAAGGGTATTTTGGTCATTTTACCCTTCAAGGGCATTTTGATCATTTTACCCTTCGAGGGTATTTCGATCATTTTACCTTTCAAAGGTATTTTGGTCATTTTACCCTTCGAGGGTGTTTTGGTCATTTTACCCTTCGATGGTATTTCAATCATTTTACCCTTTAAGGGTATTTTAGTCATTTTACCCTTTAGAGGTATTTCAGTCATTTTGCCCTTTAGGGGTATTTTAGTTATTTTACCCTTCGAGGGTATTTCGGTTATTTTACCCTTCAAGGGTATTTTGGTCATTTTACCCTTCGGGGGTACCTCGATCATTTTACCCTTCAAGGGTATTTTAGTCTTTTTATCCTCCAAGGGTATTTCGATCATTTACCCATAAATCACAAGTTAAGCTTTCCACTCGAGCGATTGCACGCCCGTGTCTTGTTTACGACTTTTCAGCTTTTCGCCAATCTACAATTGCAGTGGGTAATTAGACACCTGTTTATGAAAACGTACTAAGATCCACGAACACCCACAATCTGCATTCATACAAGTTTTCCATTAGTCACTAACAATAGGGTTAATCTCCTTCTTTTACATCCTTAACCCAAAATTAAACTAATACTTGCCTCGACTGACAAAAGTGGCTTAGCCCTCTTTTACAACCGATGAAGATTGACTTCACTCTTTTTTACAGATATCTGCACTATAGAACTTCATTAAATAGTATTGTTTAATAATGTGGTTGAAATCCACACATGATCATTTATAGAACCATAGGAACATTTGGCCTACACTTAAAAGATGACTAGCCTACTTACCTTGATCGAGGGATGAGATAGTGGTTTCAACGACTAACAATGCTTACACTGCACCAATCCTCGAGGAACACTTTAAAATTGCAACAAGCAGCACATCGAGAGAAAAGCATCAGCAGTCAGTAATCAAAGATTACGAAGGAAGGTATTTAGTTTTAGGAAAAGAGAAAGAAATGAACAGAGTGAAAAGTATAACACTTACCAGTAGTCGACAACACTTGTAGCACTAGAATGAAGAGGAAAAGAAGAGAAGAGATGAGTAGAGAAGAGAAAAGAAAAAGGGAGAAAGAGATATGAGAGGATTCGGCACAGGAGATGAAGGAAAGAGAGAAGAATAAAGTAGAAAAGAAAAGTGAGCAACTTGAAAGGTACTTCCCAAGACTTAGCAAAAACCGGCACCAAAACCTAATAAGAGAACACGAAACTGACCAAAAATCAAAAATCTTTAGTACCTAAAGACTAAATTCAGTAGATGCTACCCCAAGAAGTTCTTCCAAATGCCGAAAATGACAAACTTTTACCCCTTAGCTGAAATCTCAAGGGTTGAACTACCCCAAACGGCACACACTCCCCCTTCTCAAATTCCTTGATTTTCTCTTAAAAATCCTCCCCGTATCCCTCTTTGATTTCCTCCACCCAATCACAATCCCACTATTCTCTCCATGACTAACTCCTCCATTCAAATTCCACAGCATTTCAGTCAAACTCTACTACCTCACTGCACAAGTGATAAAAATAAACACTCCATAGTGCAGCACAGGACTTGAACCTCAGATCTTAAGAGTACTTCATACGCCACCTACCGCTGGACCATTAGGCTCTTTTTGTCATAAAACAAGTACTAAAATTTATAAAGCCTATGTGCCAGTGTCCAGATTCATTTAAGGGAAAAACTAAAAATTCTGCCAAGGCCAAGTCTTGAACCCAGGCTCCTCAAACACTCCCAAACACACCCAAATTACTTAACCACTGAAGCAAACAAGCAATTTGTGATAAATCATGCAAAAATTAAAGACTTTAATTTTGGGACGTTACAAGAAGCAACAGGAACTCGCACTCTAACGGGCCTATCAGGTCTGGTATGTTTCTTAGGCCTCTAAATAGAACTAGAGGGCTCTAAATCCCTCTTATTCTTACCTCTCTCACGATCCCTATTCTAGCGTTCCACGAGCTTAACCTCTTCGGCAGTCTTCGCCTTATCCACAAGAATAGCTAACTCACGCTCCCTCTGCGGAGCAATCAGAACCCTCAATCTATCCCCAAAATGGATGCATTTCTCATACTCTGATACTACCATGCCTCGAGCATAGTGGCTCAACCTCAGAAACTCGACCTCATACTCTACCACAGATTTATTAACTTGCATAAGATCCATGAACTCACCGCCTACGAGCATCAACATTGCTCGTGCCCACAAAATTTCCTAAAAAGTAGTCTTAAAATAACCCCAGCTCAGACGATCCGGTTGGGTACCCTCCTCAATTGACAACGACCACTGATACGCCTCGTCACGAAGCAAAGAGACTGCACCTTTTAGTTTCTGCTCAGGAGTACAGTCTATATCGTTCATAATCCTCTCAGTGGCCTCCAACCAATACTCAGCCGCAGTAGGGGTGACTCTAATGACACCCCTAAACAACTCAGCTCCATTACACTAGAGTCGTTCAGTTACCAACCCACAGCCTCTAGATCTAGAATGGGGTCCAATGACCCTCTCCAACACCCTCAACATGGCTTGGGACAGTGCGTCATCCCTAGCCGAGCGGCTTTGAGAACTATTCTTAATAGCAGGTGAAACTGGTGTCTCACTCGTGTCTAAATTTGGCATACTACCTAGAGAGGAGACTCAGCTCGAGCCCCCTACAGCCCCTACCGCGCCCACGAATAACACAACTGCGAGTTCCACAAGCACTCATCATATATTTCAAATTTATCTACATTATAAAATTTTATGCATCAATTCCAATATTTATTAACAGATATTTTATGCTTAAATTATCAAAAGTTTAGAAGTATTCCAGAGGTTCTAGTCTCTAACTAACTCAGTATAGTTTCAAAAAGTGCTAATTATAGTGTTTTCAGAATATTCTATCTAAGTTTAGAAATACTTACAGGATTGGCGCTGAAGACACGGTGTGCCACATACCTAATCAGAGTAATTTAAATAATTTGAAAACCAGTTCTTTTTGAAACAAAATTTTGGAACCCAAAATTCATAGCCCGAGTTTTACAACCTGGCTCTGATACCACTAAATGTAACACCCTAAACCTGACCTAGACGTTATGGCCGAATTTGGAGATGTCACAAAGAAGAGTTTTGAAAACAGAGTCATTTCGATAAAGCTTTGCATAGTTGTTCGCAAAATCATCCAAGTTTTATAACTCATATTCGTTTATAACTATTACTGAAAGCATTATTTAATCAATTCATTTTCCAAAACATAATTTACAGCGGAAGTCCTAGAAATCGTTATATTGGAAAATTCCATTCTTATTTTTAGAAAACTTTTATTTTAGTAAAACCATGTTTTTATCCCACTGTCGCAAATAAAGAGTCAAATCGAAAATCCAAATCCAAAATAAAACCAAACAGTCCGGAGAGTCCATTAATTATAAAACTCCCAAAAATAATCCTTAATTAAATAAAAAAGACCATTACTTATAGTCAATTCACAAACTTGTGGTCATTGTGGGACTCTGTTGCACCGATTCGCCTAAGTTTGTGGATTACCTGAACAAAACAGACAAACGGATGTGAGTTTTCTTAAACTCATTGTGTAACCCAACAGAAATAGACATACTATACATACAGCAATCACATATACAATCAGATTCAGATTCAGACTCAAGTCCTTTACAGATACAGATAATAGAACCAGATATGTAGAACAGATATACAAAATCACACCCCCATCCTCTACACACCAACTCCGACCATCCCATCACACCATGTAGGATTAAAAACACCCACCCATCCCTACACACCATATATTGTCGATACGACACATAACAGATAATATGCAAGCGAGCTGCTAGAATATAGGCAAAAGGTCGTCGTATAGCTCACTTCCTCCACATATACAATACTTACCCCAAACATATAAACAGAATACAGATATATAAATATCATGCTTAACATGCTTGCATACAGATAACATATATATTTAACAGAATAATCAGACATGCGTAACGGTGTCCTACTCAGAACAGACTATCAAAATATCATATCACATAATTTAGGGTTTGGTTAGCACTTACCGACCCTACGGTACGCCTACAATTGATCGGAACAACCCATGCGACCCTAAGGAATATTTTAGAATTATGGGCCCACATGCCCTTGTGGCTAGCCCGCTTGGGCCCACATGCCTAGATTGGCCTTACCCAAAACTTACACTCTCGTATGCAATGTTCGTACGGGCCCACACGCCCGTGTGGCCCACACTACCAATATGGCCTAGCTCGTGTGGCCCACACGACCACAATCACACAAACACACGGTCGTGTCTTGCACACAGTCGTACCTTCGTCAGACACACGATCGTGTCTAGCACACAGCCGACCACACAACCAGGCACGCACCCGTGTGGCGTCAACAAAATACTTTTTCAGCTTTCGTCGAAACCTAATTTTCTACGTTTTAGGAACACACCTATTTCGGCTTTGATGCAAAAACACTTCTGAGCTAACTTGCACCAAAAACAGAATACCCCACACCTTTTAGCAACCAATTTATGAGTCTAACACGATTTATGAAATTACGTAAAAATCGACTTACCGCTTACAAAAATGACCACAACCTCGAATCAAGCCGTTGAAGTGAAATTTGATGCTTCACTGTCTTCACCTATGCAACAGATTGTAGGAAATTAAACTCCCTAACCACACTACTATACTAATTTAAAAAGAAAGGAAGCAACCAAGATGAAACACAAACTTACCGAAACAAATGGAAACCACCAAAATTACAAAATCAACGTTTGGAAGAACCAGTTGACGAACAGAGTAGAGAAAAGAACCAAAAATAAAAAACTGAAAAAAGGAAGAACAAAAGGGAAAAGTTAACGTCAGAAACAGAGAAACTTCAAAAAAGAGAGAAAGCAATAGAAAATAAACATCCACGCTCACACAGGGACTCGAACACAAGACCTCTAGCACACTAACCCCTTACCACTCTAACCAGCAGGCTCATTCTGAGATGAATTAACAAAAAACTTTATGTAAGCCCACTCAGCAACGATAAGGCTTGGATCCATAATAACAATTTTTTGCTAAAAGTGGGAATTGAACCCTAGACCTCTCACACACACCCAGAATACTTAACCACTAAAGCAAATACACATATATGTCAATTTTTACAAAACAGACTTAAAAACATTCAGGGTGTTATAGATAAACCACTCAACGGTGCATATAAACTGCCCATATTTCCTCCGTACATATCGTCCCACCCATGCAATGCAATATGCAAGCTCAAACAGATCAATACGGTAGCATTTAATTATGCTTTTAACAAAATAATACGATAGCAATCAATATGCTTATAACAGTTCAAAATAATAGCTAATAATATGCTTATAACAGATCAACTCACTAGCTAAAAGTCATGTTTTTCATGTATTCAGAATAACAGTATCATAAGGCATATTATACGAACATTCACAAACACGGTTTCAGTCAACATATTTATTCACAATTCATCCAGGTATATGTTAATAAACTAGTAATTCAATCATTTAGGTCATGTATTCTAGCATTATTCATGTTATCAATGGCTTAATTGGATAAATAAATCACTAAAAACGTTTAGGGAACTAATTAGGGACTAATCTAATCAAAACATAAAATTCTGGACAAAACTGTAAAATTTAAGAAACAAGAGCAATGGCTGTGTGGGATGTCTCAAGCTTGGCCGTGTGGGAGGGTCCAGGCCATGTGGTCTAGGTTGGGTCTGATTTTGCCTTGATTTTCTCATAAAATAACATACACTTGACTTTCGGGGTCTCATACAACGATCCTCTCATCCGAATCTAATTCGGGTCACCTACACAGGTCTTTTGATTGACAAAAATGCAAGAATTACTGTCTACCTTTAAGATTTATCGTTTTAGCAAGATTTTCGAGAAAACTCGAAAAAAATTCAAAATCGATTTGAAAGGTTGTCAAGAACGGTGCTATTCTAGAATCCTAGGGATCTAAGGAATTAGAAACAAGATTGCTTGCCGATCTTGGCTCGTTTAGACATGGATTTGACGGTGTTTCGCTAAATCGACACAAAAAAGGATTGAACGGGGTTGATTTTGGGTTCGGGACTTACTCCCCCTCATTTAAAAAGCAAAAATGTCTATTTCGAATGAGTTACGTAAAAGCTAATACAACACTATTAAATATAATAAATATAAATATGATACCTTCATCTCTAAACGTGTATTTATCTATAATATTTATTAAGTGTTTTATTGAAATAGTGTCACCTTAAATATGTCACCAATTCAGTTAGAAAAATTATGGAAATATTCATCTTTAATAAATAAATTATATTATTCAAGGGTAATTTAATCTTTTTATTAAAAAATTAATAAAAATATACATATGATAGGATAGAACCCAAACCAATTGCATTAACAAAACCATTAATTTACCATTCAACTAAAATTATATTTTTATACATTTCAATTTTTATTATATGTTTACGTCCATCAATTGTATATCTGTAATATTTATTAAGTGTTTTACTGAGTTGTCACCCTTAACTAGATCACCATCTCAGTTAAAAAATTATAGAAATGCCCTTCTGTAATTAATTTTGTAATTAAAATAAGTTATATTATTCGAGGTTAATTTAGTCTTTTATTTTAAAAAACAATAAAAAAATATACATATAGTAGTTTTTAAACTCGAACCAATTGCATTAACAAAACATTTAGTTTACCACTCAACTAAAAATTTATTTTAATATTTTTATACATTTCAAGGTTTGTCATGCATATTTTATGGTCTCCATTAATTGTACATCTATATTATTATTTAAACTATTCATTGAGTTGGTTTTACCCTCAACCGGATTACCAACTCGGTTAGAAAAGTTACAGACATACGCTTCCATAATTAAAACAAGTTATACTATTCAAGTATATTTTAATTTTTTATTTTAAAAAATAAATAAAAATATGCTTATGGTGAGATTTAAATCCAAACCAATTACATTAGAAAACTTTAATTTACCACTCAGTTATAATTTTATTTTATGTTTTTATACATTTTAATTTTATTATACACACTTCACTATTTCCATTAATTCTATATCCATATTTGTTATTTAAACTTCTAACTGAGTTAATATCACCCTCAACCAAGTCTCCAACTCAGTTAAAAAGCTACCCATTTGTTCTTTCATAATCAAGTTAA
>CM025257.1:20573564-20585090 GCA_013677275.1 Gossypium schwendimanii
CATTAATTATATAAAATTAATGTATTTATTAAAAATAATATAATTAAATGTATATATTCACATGCAATGTATGTAATGTAAAAACGATATTATCAAAGCACAGAAGATGCACCTCACCTGCTGTATACGAGTCCTCTTCTGAAAGATTTGATCTTCATGAACAGAAACAGATTGAATAAAACACTCCACTCTATCTAACAAAACCTGTACTAGCAAAAGGATTGATATTAGCAACCATATGAAACAACAAAAGTTATAGCTTCTAACATTGAGAAAGGAATAAAAAATAACAATTATTTTTAATCCCAAGCAATAAATTACATTCTTCCAGGGTAAATGAACAAGTTATTTATACATGGGGGAAAAACACACACTCTCTCTCTCTAAGCACGTACTTTATCTCTTTTGTTTTCTTCAATGTCATAAAATATATGCACCCGGTTACTTAAAAGTTAAAATGCTAACATAAATGTTTAACACCGGTCTATGCCCTTCAGTAAACAATCTCATGGTAACAATACTAGCCATTAATTAATCATGAGAATGATATTGGAGAGGCCAAAGAAACCACATCATCTCAAGATTGTTAATCTTGAAATGGTAAATGATCAAGGGATGGAGTACTGATTTTATGAATGCATAATGTATCCATTCAGACCAGCCCACCCATCACTAAAAGAAAAGAAAAGGCTAAAACAACTATAATTAAATTTGGAGATTGAATTCATTTCTTCTCTTCATTAGATGAGAACCAATTTTGAGGTTAGGCAGGCAAAATGGAAATTGTTATTCTCCTTTAACGGACAACTAAACAAGACAAACAATAGTAGGTTTTCCACTCCAGCCGTTTTTAACGAGTTAAAACCCAAAAAAGCATACAACGCTTAGTCAATGACTTGATATTTCATGGATAATTTTTTATCTATTAAATTACAGTGAACTTCTAACAAAGACTTAATAGATGCATAGGAAAAGGGAAAATTTACCTCACCCGCATCAGTAAGATAACCACCCATAGAAGCAAAATCCCTTCTATAAGCTTGCATCAGAAGATTTATAGCACCCTGAAACAGCATAACATTCATACAAAGCACAATGATATAGAATGAACAAAATCAAGGCAAAACTGTAGTAATTGCATACCTCCCTGATTTCTAATGTTGGCATATGTGGAAGGAAGTCATTGCCCACAAAAAAACATAAAAAAACAAAATCATCCACTATTCGTTCAAAGTTTATCTCAAATGGGGGGTTGGGGATCTCCAAATCATATTGTAAATATTCTCGCAACACCCATATGTTAAGAAACTGTCCACGCACAATAATTGAATCAGCACTGTATAAACCAAATAAAAAGGGAAGGGGAACTGTGCTTGTAACGCTTAGATGAAGAATTTAACTTTTAAACCTGATATTTCTTCTTGTGAATTGGTGTATCATCCACAGCATTCAATTCTCCAGTTCCATTATCTGGCTTACCATCGCACTCAGCTGCCAGATGACCAACTCGACCACATAAAAAACATTTTTCTTGTTGTCCAGGAAGAGTGATCACCTGTACAGCCAAGGTAAATGAATTAACCAGCCATTACAATAAATGATCAGAAACCAAGACTGGCATTAAGCAAATGAGGCACTGACCTCTCTTAAAATTGAAAAGTGAACCTCATGGGTGGCTAAGGACAACATGATCAAATCAGCATCCTGATTAAGACAAAACCAAATCCTAAATTAAAACTACAATCAAAATATTTAAGGAGGAACCATAAAGGTTGGAGTTAGTTTTGAAATGACTCTCACCAGACCATACAAACAGTGTCGAGTGTTTGGATTGAAGCCAGGAAGGTTACGTTGTAACCGAATGTATGACATAATCTTGTGTTCTCCCTCACCGGGAACGTTTGAATCGGAAAGAATAACCTTCAAATAATCACCCAATGCAGCCCCATAAATAAATTTAGAGAGAAAAAGTATCCTGAAAACCAAAGTATGTAGTAAAATACACAGAAAGGATCACTCCACTTTGCAAGGAATTATCCAATCCCTGAAGCTAGAAAGGGATTGTCCTTCACACCTTTGTAGTCTTCCAGCCAGGATTATGATTCAACCTGGATTGTATGTAATACTGAAGTGCTACAGACAAAACACCCATAAATGGAGTGCCAGGAGTAATAACATTTGAGTCACATGTTTCCGGTTTTCCAATGTGGGACAATGCTTTCCCCTCATCCTCGAACTCTTCCCTCAATCTCTCCTCTTCAGCTGCCTAAGACAACATAAACAACCAAAAGATAAATCAACTGAATTGGAGAATCTGGATCAGTTAATAATGCACACACTTACAGCCTCAGCAGCATCTTTCGCAGCTCTAAAGCGTCGAGTACGTTGTTGATTCATTTTAGCTCTAGGTGCAACACCATCTACAATATTTTTAAATATAAATGAAAGAATTAAAGAAAAAACCTAGAAATAAAAGAAAATTGACTAAGCATGTAATAAATCCTACCAATTGCCATATATAGAAGCTTTCTAGGACGAACCAATGAATATAGATGGTCAATATAGTCAAAGATTGATTTGAATACATCATCATAAGTGGCAGGTGCAGGCTGCACACAATAATAAACCGTCATTGGTGAACAATATCAAGTAAAAATCAGAGCCAAACCAAAAATGGAAAGAAATAGATCAAAAGAAATATTTCGATGCACCAATTATCAAGATTGTGCAAATAAATGGAAGCAATGTAGCCATAGTGCCATACATAACAAGTAAATCACATTCAAGAAATATGTGTTTTGAGGCTCGATGACCTACTAAGAAAGGAAAGCAAGCAAACTATGACTTATTGACACACAAAAGAGAACAAAAAATAATTCAAGGTCAAAGACCGTTGATAGAGTGCTTGACTCTTGGTTTAAGTGACCAAAGATCAATACCTCAGAGCCTGAAGCAACAGGAAAAGAAACATATTCAAGATAAACTGCTTTCACAAATGAATACCAAAAACATATTAACAGCAATAAGCAATCTACCACTTCATTAGCTGCAAAATTGCTTTCAAGAACAATGAATTTCGGTACACTCTGTAAGATGACCATGCTAAAAACCCTATTCCATACAAAACCTAATCCTAGGATCACAATTCACTTCAGAAAGCAACATACTTTTACCTAATTACGTTTACTGAACGGTAACATACCTAAAGCTGTAGCTCGAAATTTTCATTCTTTTACTTAGAAAATCTCATAATTATTTCACCGACAAGCAGCAATCTCAGAAATTCAACTAAAAAAATCCGACGAAAAATAAAGTCAAAAGGATTTTTTACAAATTTACCTTGCCGTCTGGGTGAAAACAAGGGTGAATAATCCCATTCATATCAAGATAAAGATTATCGAATTCGAGGCCGTTAGGGTTAGCCTTAGAGACGTCAACTGGTATTTGATTTCCATTACCGTATTCTCTCGGTTCTTCCTCGATCACGTCGACGATCGACTGCGGGTACCGATCTGCTAACCACCGGTAAAACGCCGGAACTCCCATCGCCGGTGCGGTAAAGATCGTGGTTCTCCTGTCAACCCCGGCTCGGATGGGTTGGTAATGAAGAATTTAATTAAGAGAGAAAGAAGGCTTTTGTCTGGGAGTGAAAAAAGTATAAAGTTTTAGATCTGTGGTAGAGACGGTGAAATCGCACGGTACGACGACCTTCTTTTTAGGTGTGAAAGAAAAATGACTACAGTGACCTTTGAGGATGCAATTGGGCAACTATTTCGGTTCATCCCCTTTTCAAAAATAGATTCACCGACCTATTTAACAGATCTTTTAGAAATTATTTTACGTCTATTACATAATTCTTTCATATTTTTCAAATTATTTAATTTTTAAAAATTTAACTTCAAGAGAAAATAAGGGATACCTAAACTATTTTTTCCTAGCCTAACTTATAAAGTTTATCTAAATAAGGGATATTTTCCCCACCTCCATTCCAGACATAAGCTAAGTAACTATTTGTCTAGCGTGTATTGATAAGGTGTATTATTCAATATCTAAAATATGTTTCTTCTTTTTATATTAGTAATTTATTACATGAGTATAGAAATGAATTTCGTTAATATAAAGAAAAAAATTCACATATTAAAAAAGTACAAAGGTAAACATATTACACCATTTTTTTTTTTGCAAAATTTAAATGATTTTGTAATATGAAAAAATTGTGAAGTGTCTTTAGAATTTGGCATATTTTGTTCGAATTTATTATCGAATCAAATAAAGGGTATTACAAATTTGAATTAATTTGAATTGATAAAGAATAATAAATTTGATTATTAATTCGAATAGTATGAAAATTTTGAAATAGTAAAAGAATATATATACATGTCATATTATATACATGCCATACTATGAAAATTTTTGTTTGGCCCAACCTCAATCTCTTTTAATGGAGTTTTTCACTTCAACTTTCGGTGCTATGAACTAATGAAGATGATGTCTTCTTTTGGTTTCATTATCTTTTTCTTATTTTATTATTAAATCAATATTATATTAAACTAGTTTTTCACCTATTTACACATACAACCGTCCACTCTTCACTAAAATGCTCTAATTACTTTTTAAATCTATAAACGAACATTAATTATACAATTTTGCTTAATAATAATCAATAGTTGTAACATTTCTAACCTATCTCTGACGTCAGTTTAGGGTTACGGAGCATTACCGTACAAAACAGAATATTTAACTTCAAAATTGAAACAATTATGCAATTTAATATCAACATGTAATACCTCAATTTAGTGATGGTAAAAATACTCATACGGGCCTCAAACCAAGCCTATAGGGCCTAAGAACAGCTTAGACACATTCAAGGATCAATTTGAAACAAAACAGAAAATTTTGGAAAAACTTGAAAATTTAAGAAACAGGAGTCACACGCTCATGTGGTCAAGCCGTATGACATAGCCCAAACCGTGTGAGTTTTCAAAGTATGGACACACAATTATGTCTAAGCCCGTGTGTCCGCCTGTGCTGCTTATTAACTTGGGTCACACAGTCGTGTGCCAGACCGTGTGAAACATGTACCAAAAATCATTTAATACATGACTGTATGGTGAGACTATGTGTGGCACACGGTCGTGTGACAGCCCGTGTCCAAAGTCGTGTGCAACTAAATGACTTTATTTTCAAGCCAAACTTTCATCCCTTTCTTAGACACCAAGCCAAACCACTTACTAACATAACTAAGAAAAAAACTTCATTAATATCATTTAAATAATGTGCCCTTATTGGCACCACACCCTTATTGGCACCACATTTAATATCATTTAAACAAATAACATAACTAAGAAAAAAACTTCATTAATAGTTAATCATTCTTTCTTAAAACCGTCAACTAAAATTGACTAAAGATATGGTCATTCACAACAAAATTACCATTTCAAAGCATTACTACATTATATATGACATAAGAATTAACTTAACCAAATATAGTTCAAACATTTCCATTACCTTAAGTTTCCCACCAAATTGACCATTCCATATTTTTAATCTCCATAAGAATTACTAGAACCAAACCAAAGCCTATCAAATAAATACTCAAAACAAGCCATATCAAAAAGAATTAATATGAGGCACAACTTATATCTTCATTACCATATACACTTCAATACAAACTTTAACCAAGACACTAACTTTAATAAACTCAAACCCTATATATATGCCACAAATTATAACAACTCATAATAATAGCTACCGAAAGAGTTTGGATAATGTGAGCTCCGAAGTTGATTCGCTCGGCCAGTTTCGAAAAACATTAACTACAAAAACAAACTAGGTAAGCTTAGCTTAGTAAGTTCATAGCTCAAGATTCAATTCATCTTACCTCAATCTATAAATGAATACTAAAATAGCATTAAATTTCTAAACCTAACAATCATTTCCAAAATTCACATATTGTTAGTACCAAAACTTTCAATTGAGCAATTCATAAACCTTGATAGTTCAAATCAAAACAAATCACTCTTTGATATTTAAATACATAACTCTGTCATCAATATTGCATTTATAGAGCGTGTGTTTCATACATATAACTATAAACTTTCCCTTCATTTCAATATTGTTACAAACAACTTTTAAACACATAACCATTAATTATTCAATTTCACCACTTAACATCTCCATATTCATCTAAATATATAAACACCAAATTTCATGAATTCAATATCAACGTACCTTAACAAAGTAGATAATCAAAAGGATAAATGTCTAATTCCTGATAACCGAATGCAAAATCACATTGTATTAGTATATAATCATATATAACATAAATGATACTTTACAAAAGAACTAATAAAATTCTATCTATTACCATATCTCAATGAACTTATCAACATTTATACACAAGCATTTCATAATGCTATTTATCACATAGATTGAGCAAATAAATAAGTTTTAAGTCAATTAATACATAACCCGATGAACTATAGTAACTTGACTCGGATACTTAGGTAACTACACTACACCAAAGGTATCGAAGATGCGCAATAGATGCATCAAAATGCAGACATGGCATCAAAATGCAGACATAGTCACAAATGTGCAAACAGAGGCACCAAAGTGCAAACAGAGACACCGAAGTGCAATCCTATACAAGCTCGCGTTCTAACCCTATTGGCATGCCAATCGTATCCTAATCGGTTACTGCTTTCAAACGGGCATTTAAACTGAATTAATTACATTAATAAAATCAGAGGCACTTCCATTGTAACACCCCTAACCTGAATCTGTCGTCAAAACAGGGTTACGGAGTATTACCGGAGTTTACAAATTAATTATCAAACATTTTATTTCATCTAGCATTCATATTAGAAATCAATCAAAATCATACATATTGTCCCTTAAACGAACTCTGTATGCCCAATTACGCATTAGAAACAAATAGGGACTAAGTTGAAAACTCAAAAAAAATTTTGAAAATATTTAAAATTTTCAACACTGCAGGGGTCACATGACCGTGTGGCCAGGCCATGTGACACACATGGTTTGGAGACACGCCTGTGTCTCAAGCTGTATGGGCATTCGAAATAGGGACACACGGCCGTGTCTTAACCTGTGTCCGTGCTTGTGTAAGTAAACTAACTTGGGTTACACGGCCAAGTCACACGCTCGTGTGCTAGACCGTGTAAGCATTCTGTTTTGTGCAAATTTAAGATACAGGGGACACACGACTGTGTCACCTGGCCGTGTGTCACACATGGTTGAGACATACACCCGTGTCTCTACCTGTGTGGACGAAAATAGGTCATTTTACAAGCCATATTTCTCACCAAATTCTATGTCAATCTACAATCAACATTATACATATCAACAAGCCATAATTAGACATCCAAAACAAGCCAAAATAAGTGGCTAAACTCAACAAATTACATATAGGCCATCATAAAACAAAATACCTACACATACCATTATAACCAAAACCAAAACATTCGAAAGTACCGATAGAACCGATGGATAGTGTGATACAACTCCGACAAGCTTCCAACTCAGTCAAGCTTCCGATAATATGAAAAGTAAAGGAAAACAAATACATAAGCAATGAATGCTTAGTAAGTTCGTATAAACTTCAATCATAATACCTCTTTTCAAATATGAAATTTATACATATCAAGAATAATCCAATATTGATACCACAATACTCATGAAGTTATATTTAACAACTCATTAGGTGAATAAATCTACAGTATCACCTATACATATTATTCCTAGCATAATAGGATTTTAAACAACTTTAACTGTTCTAAAATTTCTTTATTTTCGTTTGTGTTTCTTTACTTTCCACACTCATTCCATATGCATAACACACCAGTCATAAGCATATCATTCAACCATAGCTACAAGTTAGTGCAGTTAAACATAGACCTTTTTTGAATTAATCAGATGATAAATTATTTCATAAGAAATTGCAAAACTTAAACCTTACAACTCTTTCATGAGCACTAGCATATTTTCATTTGAGTACTTACCCTTTAAATGCATCATATAAATAAACATATTACCATTTAACCAATAGCTTGGCACTTGCCTAAGCATCAAACAACACTTGTTAGTGTATTTAAACATATTTCATATAAATTCAACATTGAGAATCTTATTTTCTCAACATGTCACACTTGAGTTTATTACTCGTCTCAACTTACATAATTTCCTTGTATCATCATATCAAAAATATTCATATATGTACATATCGTGATACATATCATTCTCTTATCGTTTCTTTATAATCATATATCATTCATTTCATTATATCAATATATCATGTACCATCATTTCCATATATTTTGTATAAATATCAAGAAACATGTATGAGCTCAATAATAATCAAATTTCCATATATATATACTTTCCATATTACGTGTCCATATACTAGGTACAAATCATATTTATATATTTCAAATTTATTTTCGTAATGATTCTTCTTGAATTCATATTATCTCATACCAGAACTTTGCCCATTGAACTGTTTAAATATCGATGGATACACGGGTAGTACACACAAAATGTATAATCTGTAATCCGTCAATTTATATTCAGGAATGCTCATACGAGCACATAAACATGAAGCTCATGTGAACCAATATCAGGAGGCTTATCCGGGCTATATAACGGGAAGCTCATAAGAGTCATATTCAGGAAGATCATGCAAGCCTATAACAGGTAGCTCCAAAGAGCCATTAATTGGGAAGCTCCGGATAGCCATATATCAAGAAGTTCAAGCGAGCCATATCGGGAAGCTCACAAAGAGTCAATAATGGGAAGCTCACAAAGAGCCATATATCGAGATGCTCATAAGAGCTAAGGTGTGTCCACAACACATGCGAGATCGCAACCTATCGGGATGATCCAAAGAGCTATAACGTGAAGCTTGTAGGAACCACACAACAGGAAGCTCATAAGAGCTAATAACGGGACGCTCTTTCGAGCTATGGTGTGTCTGTAACATATGCAACATCATAACCAATATCGGAACCCTGTATCCAATCGAATTTCATGTATTCAAACGGGGTTTAATATTTATCGGGCATTGTCGAATATGTGATTATTTTCATATACATAGCAATTATATAATTCACATATACAACATTTAATTCAAATCATACCATATATTTATTCCACCCATTCCAAGAAAATATCATTCACATTTCACAACCATTTCTCATCTTCTGAATAGTAAACTTTTACTTTATACTTAATCATATACAAATCATAATTAAATTTCATTATTAAATATTCGATCATAACTCAATTTAAACAATTAGAAAACAACATAATTTATAAACATAGAAACTTATTCAATAATTTTATGAACTTGCCTAGACTATGCTAACGGTTGACTCATAAGGACTAATCCGCGATTTTCCTTTTTCCCGATTATTCTCCGTACGATTCGATTCTTGACCTAAAAATGATAATTTCATTCAATTCACCTATCCAAATACTTTAAACACTCAAATATACATATTTGACCTTTATTCAACATTTTCTACTTTTACCGTAAACTTTTATATTTTATTCAATTTAGTCCCTAAATCCAAAACTCTCAAATTGAACGCATTTAATCCCAAACGATGCTAGTTGAATTCTCTTTAATCCCTATACAATCCATATTTAAAAAAATTTTCACAAGAATTTCACAAAATTTTACTATTTTAACAATTTAGTCCTTTAAATAAAACTAACTAAAATTCCTTTACAAAATAGTCTTAATCAACAACCAAAACTCCAAATTCACCATTTAACATCAAGAATAACTAAAATTCATTAATGGTAAAATCCAAAAACTTTAACAGTTTTAAAAACAAATGTACGAATTAACTGGACCTAATTATAATGATCTCAAAAACATAAAAAAAAAATACTAAAAATGAGCTAAGAATTCATACCATGCAATAGCAAAAGAAATGACCGAAGCTCTTGGTTCTTCAACAATGGTGTTTCAACACAATAAAAAAATGATAGTGGTTTCTCTTTCTTATTTTATTTGTTTATGTTTTATTACTTTTACATTTTAATTAATAAAAATAAATTTTGGACAAAAACAAAACATTAATCGTCCATGTTGTTTCATTATGGTTTAGTTACAATATAAGTTCACACTCTTTCACTAATTAAGCCATTTAATCATTAGAAAATCTATAGAAATTAAGTTTTCTATCACAAATTAGTCTTTTTTTTTTAATTAACTATTTAAACAATAAAATTTTTAAACCAAACCTTCACATACCAAAATAGTAACTCCGTAAATATTTAATAAAAATATTTACGAGCTCGGTTTCTAGAAACGAGGTCCCGTTACCTTATTTTTCAAAACCATTTAACTTTCGGAACAACCACTTCTACCTAACTATTTATTCAATTTGCTAAAATTCTTCCAATCAAAATTCAATACAAAATTATAATTAACTCATGTAATTTAAATAATAATTATTATGGACTTACTTGTCAGATTTGTGGTCCTGAAACTATTGTTTCCAACACCACTGAAAA
The DNA here is from genome assembly GCA_013677275.1 of Gossypium schwendimanii. Classification (NCBI taxonomy): domain Eukaryota; kingdom Viridiplantae; phylum Streptophyta; class Magnoliopsida; order Malvales; family Malvaceae; genus Gossypium; species Gossypium schwendimanii. Next base: position 20,584,107 of record CM025257.1, read on the forward strand.
TGGGTTGTTATAATAATGATAAAGTTTTACGTCTTTTACGATTTAATCATTTTTCCTTAATTAACTATCAAATCATCAAAATTGCCAGACCAAACTTTAATCCACTATAAAATAGCTCCATAAATATTAAAAAAATAATATTTATGAGCTCGGTTATGAAAACGAGGTCTCGATACCTTATTTTTCAAAACCACTTGGCTTTAGAACCGAACCACTTGTACTTAACTAATTATCCAATTAACAAAAATTATCAAATTAAAAATCAATAAAACACTAAAATAAACTTGTAACTATTATTTAATAATTTTTACGGACTCACTTGTGGGAATTGTGGCTCCAAAACCACTATTTCTAACTCCATTAAAAAATGGGCTGTTACAACTCTACCTCCTTAAGAAATTTTGTCCTCGAAATTTTTACTTGTGAATAGATTCGGGTACTGTGATCTCATAAATCTTTCGTTTTTTTCCACATAGCTTGTTCAGTATCATATTGATGCCATAAAACTTTCACTAATGGTACTAATTAATTCTGTAGTTCTTCTATTTCCAATTTTAAAAATTTTGTTTGGTTCTTCTGAATATATAACAAGTTAGGTTGTATTTCTCTCTCATTGGAAGTAATCATATAAAATAAATTTGACCTATACCGTCGTAACTTCGAATCGTGGAAAATATTATGAATCTTTTCAAGCTCTAAAGTAATGTTAGTCTACAAACCACAGGATTAATTCTCTCTATAATTTTATATGACCAAACAATTATTAGACTAAGGGTACGTTTGGTTCACTATAATGGAATAGGGTTGTAATTGAATAGGGCTGTAATTGAATAGAGCTATAATGGAATAGAGTTGTAATCAGTAATTCAATTGTTCGGTTGAATAGAATGGAATAGAATTGTGATAGTATTCTTATGTTTGGTTGAATGGAATGATGTTGTAATAACATAAGGAAAAAAAACTAAAATGACTAGAATACCCTTA
>CM025257.1:20653915-20678827 GCA_013677275.1 Gossypium schwendimanii
GCAAACTACAGAAGGTCAACATAAACACTAAACCAATATAACAAATATCTCAAGATTTACAAATCATTAGATGCGACAAAATACATGAATGTGATTTGTGAAGCTTAGAGAAAACCATAAAATTCAACTTGTTATCCGGTTATAAACATAACCATCCCATTCTGGTTCTAAATTTGTTCCAATAAAAAGCTTAACCAATTCCACGAAACTAACAAAAATATAACATGAATCGTCATTATTCAAAACTCAAAAAGTAAAAAGTACATAAACATTACTCTTATCCCTAATAAAAAATGCCCGATTGAAACAAAGCTGTCCAATTGAGAAACGTGAACCAGGAGAGTCATGAAAGAAAGTCACCTGCAACTGCATCGGATTCTTTCGACCGGTTTAAGGATTTATGTAAGCCATATGGTTGTCTATCTTCATCTTCGAATCTATTGATCCTTGCCGCAGCACCTTCTCATAACAAAAGCATTGGAAACAAAATAAGTTTAAAAGTTTAAATGAACATGAGAGAATTGTACAAGTATTCTGGATGTTCTGGATGATATCAGTTATACACTAATCTTACACAATTAAGTTTAAACGTTCACAAAAGATAAGTGTAGGTAAAATATCCAAAATATCGAGTCACAAAAGATGAGTGTAGCTAAAATATTCGAAATATGAGAATCTGAGAAAAACTTTTACTCTAGTGCCAATGGAGGATAAAATGATATAATTTGAAATACCATGTTCGATTGTGCATTGGATACAAATGTCGGACACAGATACTTAACTGTAAATGATGAGTTAGAGGATTTAAAACCAGCTATATGTGGCAAGCTCTATACAAATCTTATAATTCGGATTTTAACTTGTCTGTGGCAAAAGTACCTTTTGTATCTCATCTTCGAACCACACGGACAAAGCGCATTTCTGCTAATTTGCCCACTCTTTGCCATGTTAGACCTGGCATGATCCAATGGTGTGGAACCCATTAGCTTTTGCACCTGCAAAACGAATAATGTTTTTCTTAGAGAAAGATAAAGGGCTCATTACTGATATTTTAACCGATGTCCACAGAAGAAACTTTCCCGTGAACTCAAATGCAAATTTCAGCTATTGAAAATTGATGAATATGGAAATCCCAGTCTCCCAACATCGAACTAAAAGACTAATGCTCAAGAATCCAAGAAAAACTAAAGAGCAAAAGCAACTCCTTTGCCCTCCCCGACAAATATATCCCTTATCTCTTTCAAATAGTTCATTTCAAAACCTTATCTGCTGGGCAGCAAGAGAAATAAAGATATATTAATTTTGGGAATAAAAATTCAATCCGTATTTTGAGCACTAAACAATGAAGACACTAGCTTACTTGAGATCGTTTTAATCATTTAACACATTCAGTTGAAAATTAACCAAAAGAAACCGGTGGAGAAACTACCTCAGCAAAATTCTTCGGCATCGGTTTCCCTTCCTCTTTCAGTTGAGCCATCTTCTGATGTGCTTCTTTAGCCCAAGTGAACTTTGCAAGCGCATTCTCGACATCCAACAACGTGCAATCACATTGCTTCGCAGCTTCTTTCTTTTGACTTGGTTGAAGATTCTATAAAAATTATATAAAAAAACCCCTAAACCCTAAATTTACTATCAGAACATTCACCCACAGGCTTCTTCAACTATAAACATAAACAAAAGCAGCAACCATCAAACTCGCTAAATAAATAAATTTATCCTTATAGAACTAATGGAGAAAATCCATGAAATAATATAGAAACTAACCATTCCGGTCGGATCACAACCTCCAAGGTATCTAATAATGGCTTCTTGTTTCTCGAAAACATCCGCAAATGTGGCGTCGCTGCTTCTACCAACTACGTATTGCTTAAATTTCCCCAATTTTCTAGCATTCTTCAATTCATCGGCGAATCCTGATTTAACAAACATTGATTTATAGAAAATTAATTTTGATTTTTTGAATAGATGTCCAAAACTCCAAGCTAAAGCAACAGGGCTAGGACAGAGAGGACTAATAGTATTAAACATTCAGACAACAGAAGGCTGAGGCGATGACTCACGGAGGAGAGTGAAGGATTCGGAGCTGATGTTTGGATCATCTGGAGAAGTCTTCTTGCCGGTAAATACACCTTTGATCGAGTCCATCCATGAGAACTGGACAGGTGACGTGGTGAAGATCGAACGGTGAGGCGTTAAAATTAAGCGACGATCAGGATAACCGTAGCCGGAGAAGGAGGAGGAGCTGAGATTTCTCTTGGAAATGCTGGTTGCGAATCTAGAAGCGAGCATTTTTTTCATTTTTAGGGAATAAGGAAAGGAAGTTTGCCTTTTTGCAAAATTTAGGGTTTAGTTGATAGATTTCTGGGATTTTTCAATTTTCAGTGGAAGAGATGTTCCTAAACGGTGCGTTTAATTTGGCAGAAAAAAAAACAGCGGGACATTGAAATTAAGAGATAATTCAACTAAAAATATCTAAATTCCATTCAAAATTTTATTAAAAATTAGTTGACATGCCTTACTTTTGTATGTTGATCCAAAATAAATGGTTTTACCCCTTTTATGCTCATGTTATCATCCTCCTTTCCCTTTCCTTTTTTTTTTCACCCTTCTTTTTCTTTCTCTTCAAATTTCTAATTTTAAGTTATAAAATTTCTAATTTTAGAGGGTCAAATTTGAATTTTAAATTTGAGGGTCAAACAAAAATTTTATTATTGGATTATACTAGACAAACCCACCATGAGAATGCTTTTTGGATTATTATATAATAGTCAAGACATTTCTCATAGTGATAATTGTATGTATGATCTGTAGACTTGATGTAACGACCTGATTTTTAATGGTACTAGAAAATGCAGTTTCAAATCCCAATTTCATAAACAAGCCTGTAAATATTAAATATAAATATTTACGGGGTTAATATAAAAATATAGTGAAGATTGGTTGAGTAATTTTTTGTTAAATTAATAGTTAATTAAGACCTAGGGACTAAATTGTAAAAGTCTAGTCACTATATAATTTTAATTAATCAAAGACTTGAGGACTTAAATAGCAACTAACCAAAGGTTTAAAATGGTAATTAAATCATTTTTATATAGGAGTTAGTGGATGATGATATGAGAAACCATTAAAAGCTAATTAGCATTTAGATTAGTTAAATTAGACTTGATTAACTTTAATTAAACCAAATTGTCACACCCGAAAATATCAAAGGTTTGGCATTATTGAAATTATGAGTAATTAATTAGAAATTTTTTTGTTTAAGCGGGTTCTAGTGTAAATGTGTGAACTTTACGGGTTGGTTGGGTAAATAGTTAGATTATAAAATTAGTCATGTCAAATTAGAACTAAGAGTCTCTATTAGTGGGAAACATTATGATTAATAATATTAATAAGAATGATTGTCTTGGGATTAAGGGAAACGGTGGTGGAAAGACTATATATAGGAAGGGTTCTTCATGTTGATATTCATTTTTCTATCGTTCTTCTATTTTTTTTTCTTCTTTGGTTCATTCTGTAAGAAAGGAAAACTAAGAAACGGGTTGCATGAAAGGAATTATTTAAGGTGTTAGCATAAACATTTGAGAACTTAGCAATCTGATAATTTTTCTAGCTCTTACGTCTGTAACAGCCCGATTTTCGTTGGTGTCAGAAATAATAGTTTCGAGACCATAATTTCAATGAAATACTTCGTGAATATTATTTAATTAGTATAATTATGAGGTCTTTAGAGTCATATTAAATTTTGGTTGAAAATTTTAATTGTTTGGATAGTTTAATAAGTAAAAATGATTGAATTGTAAAAACTACAAAGGTTAAGAAGTTAAATTAAAGGGGTTAAAAGGATAATTAAACCATGGAAATTAGTTAGTGGATTGGAATGATGATTGGCTTAAGTAAAAATGAGTTAATTAGGCTTAAGCATGGTTAATTAAGAAATTAATTATGAAAGTTGTAAAAATTACAAAAAAACCTAGCTATATAAAACAAAATTTAGAAAATTAAAAAAATGAAATTAGATGAGTTATCTCATCTTCTTCATGGCAAGGGTGAGAATTTTAAGGTTTTAGCTTCCAAGCTTTGAAGCTTCAATTTGTAACTGAATTCTAGCCCGTTTTTAGTAATTTTTATGTTTTTGAGTTCGTATTAGCTTGATCTAGCTAACCCAATGATCAATTTGCGAAATTGTTAAATGTTATAAATGTTTACATTGATGAGTTGAGTTATTCTTTGAAGTTTATGACGGAAAAATGAAAGCTTATTTTTTGGGTGGACTATTTTGTAAAGTGACTTTTACTGATTTTGATGTTTAGGGACTAAATTGATTCAAATGATAAAGTGCTCGTACTTGAGGTGAAATTATGGCAAATAGGAGCTAATATGAAAGTATAGTACAATTGGCTAACATGGGTGTTAAGGAAAAATGGATAATTTGCATGATTAGGGCCTAGGGATTAAATTGAATAAAATGAAAGATTGAGGGTAAAAATGTAAATTTACCAAAAAGGACTCAATTGCATGAAATGGATCAAATTATGTGTTATTCTAATCAATGGAATGAAATTATTATTTTTAGATCAAGAACGTGTTGATAATCGTAGAAAAGAAAAAATTGTGGAGTAGTCCCTGTACTTTAGAATCTTTTGCAAAATAGTCCGGTAAGTTCGTATGCTTAATTATACCCTTAAATGCTTACATTCTTGTTAACATGTTGTTAATGAACGTTGTTTCATATACTGAAAGTACACTCTATTGAGCCAAATCTTACTGTTACATTGAATGAAGCTCAATCAAGCAAATCATATCGTTATATTGAACGGAGCTTAACTGAGTAAATCTTACTATTTTATTGACTGATGTTTAAATTGGTGAAATTCTACTGTATACTGAATGAAGCTCAAATGATTAGAAATCTACAGTTATACTGATGAAAAGTTCAATCGAGCAATGCTCACTGAGTATACTGAACTACTAAATTGGTTGTGATTACTGTTATAAACTGCGTATATTGGAAATTTCTATGCTTAAGTTATTTGAATCTAGTTGGATTGGAAAGGTTATGAAATTCTAAACGAACTTACTAAGCTTCATTTAAGCTTACCTTTAAATTTGTTCATTTTGTAGATAACATTTTGAAGGCTAAGAGGATCGGGTCAACGCTAGGAATCACACTATCTTGGAACCTTGGTAGACTAAATTTCTCGGTTTTGATATATGGCATGTACTAGGACCATATGTATTGTTATGTCAAATGCCTAGCTTTTGAGTAAAATGTTGTGACATGTTGTGCACTTGATCAACTTATGATTTCCAACTTGTTACTTAGATATGTTTGAAAGACCATAGTATGAAATGGTATGCTATAGGTCACCTTAATGCTTGTAATGCAATGGATGCTTGTTTAAAGAGATAATTGTGTTGTGGTTACGAGTTGGGAATGGGTATATGATTATGTTTATGTTTATGAATGTTGAAGTTGAATTGCACTTTCCATATATGTGTTTGAAAATGTGTAGGTACCTATGCCATAAGGAATTAGAATTGGGAAAGAAATAGGTAAAATTTGGACTCACACGGCCTGAGGCACGGGAGTGTGACTTGGCCGTGTGTCACCTGATGGTTTTTTGTATGCAAGTCAAGAGTTAAATGGCCTAACACATAGGCATGTGGGGAAATTTTAAGAGTTAAACGGCCTAGCACACGGGCGTGTGACATGACCGTGTGACCTTACTTAGAGAGTTACAGGGTGAGGACATGGGCTGGGACACGGCTGTGTGTCCCTACTTCGAAGGTTACACGGATGAGAAACGAGCGTGTCTCTCAGTCTTGTGAGGCACATGACTTGGCCACACGACTGTGTGTCCCCTATTTTCAAATTTTTCTACTTTTGTCCAAAATTTTCTAAAGTGATTCAAATTGGTCCCGAATTGTTTCTAAGCTATTTGTAGGGCATCCAGAGATCGATTTAGGGACAATATGTATGCGTTTGAATAGTTTATATTGTGATTATAATATTGAAGGATATAATGTTCAAATGTTTCTGATTGTTTAGTAATACTCTGTAACCCTATTCCGGTGATGGAGATGGGTTAGGGGTGTTACATACATGCCTTTTGATATTAACTAAAAAAAAAAGAAAGTCTGGGGATTTAAGTATGATTCATTTTGAATTGTGATGTTAAAATCGTAGATACAATTATAATTCTTTTGCATGTATATGGACTAAAGTTTTTTACATATGTATACCTTCGTTTTGATATTTATATAATTGTTATATTTAGCTAACCAAGAAAGAGGAGATCCAAGTGATAAAGGAAATGCTAAGCAGGTGTAAGTTGTGCCAATCAGAGTATTTTTTGGTGAGTTTCTAAACTCAAACTTTCTGTGGTTGTTTATATATATTTATATCATTACTATGTTTTCATGTTGTGGTTGTATTCATGTTCGGCTAATGATAAGTTGCATTATCGTGAATGGTTTATATAAAGCATTGTTTTATAGTTGCATGTTCAGTTATATTTTCTAGTTCATTATTGATAAACTTTTACTAGGAAAATAATTATTGATGAAGTTATTATTGCAATGGTCTATTAGATGTTATGTTTGGTATAATATGTTGTATTATCAATAAAATTAATACTTGAATGCTACTATATGCCCGTTATAATTATGAATGATATGCGGAGTATGGAGGGTTGTTTTGGTGGATTGAAAGATGAAGAAATGTCATGTTGTGCGCTCTGTGCCACGTGTTACCTGGCTTTGTAGAGCTTAGATTGGATTTTGAGAAGATATATGAACAAATGAATATGATAACCCAATGTGGGCTCTATGTATGTATGAGACTCTATGGAGGCTAAGATTTAAGCTACATATGCGTAAGCAAGTCCATGGCCATGGCATATAAAACTTATGAAAGATATGAAAGTCCACCAAACTTATTCAATAAGTTTTATGTTAAAATTAAATGTGAGATTTCGCCAAATAAAGTTCGTGAAAAAGTCCACTTGTATGAAATTGCTATGATTGTGAAGTTTTTATATGAATCTGTGTGTTTAAATCTATTTTATCTTTGAAGTTTCTTCTATGAATTCACATGAATGGACTGCTATAATCTTGAATCTTTTTATAAGAGTACGCGTGTTGAGTCTGCCATTTTGTGGATCGTCTTCTATGAATACATATGTGTGAGTCGTTGTATCCATGAATCTTCTTCTGAGTCCGCATATAAGAGTCTGCATTAAAGAGTCTGCAGGATTTTCCACCAAGTTAATCTGAAATGACTCTCTCTCCTTTCAGTGGGTTATATTAAGATCTTATGCAACAAGTCTATATGAAGAGACTATATGCCTCACGATCTTTCATAAGGGGGTTCTCATGCATATTGTACTGTGCCACTATGTGATTTATGCTCAAATACAAGTTATGGAAAATGATGTCACAAATTGAAGCTAAATAAGAATCTTGGCGAATCTTAAAAAGTGAAGTAACTTATTTTAGATCTCACTAAGTTTCTCATGAACTTACCATTTTTTTTATTCATTTTAGGTAATACTAAATTGTAGTTTGGGAAGAATTAAGGAACTACGATAGAACCTCCAGGCCCTAAGTGAGAATGACGTTTCTATTTTTGCAGCATTTATAGATACCAGGGTATCGCGTGGTTTAAATCTCTATTTTGTGCTTATGTTAGAACTCTTCAAATCAAGTTTAAATTGTAATTAGATTCTCTTAAGTTGTTGGACATATTATTATAAGAGATGAATTTTATCAAAAAGTAGTTTCATATATTATGCTTTAACAGAAAAACCATGTGGCATTATTATTTGATTATTAAATTACTAATACTTTTTTTAAAAATTGAATTCTCGAAGGGTTGATTGTCCGGCCATTTGGGTGTTACACAAATTAATTAAGATTTAATTAATTATATAAGCTAAAATGAGTGGAGAAAATAGTATCATCTTTTCCATCTCATTGTGTCCTCCAAAAGAAGAAGAAAAAATAAAAGAGAAAAAGATTCCAAACCCGAAAGGCTTCGGCTACAAATTAGGTATGAAATTCAAGTACTTTTTTTGTAATTTTTATAAATTTGGGGTCATGGGAGGTTGATTTAGCAAGCCCATGTACCAATTTGTAAAAATCTTAAAGTTTTAGAAAGTTGTCATTGTTGATTTCTGGAAGAATTAGGCTTGAAATTGATAGATTATAAGCTTAGATTATGAAAAGGACTAGAATGTAAAATTATTTAGCTTGTTAGTTAACTTTGTTACTTTAGGGACCAAACTAAATGAATGTGAAACTTGTCATGAAATTATGTTAGAATTAGAAAGTATAAGGTCCTTAATAAGGATATATGAAATCAGATCTTAAACTGAAGCTAGGGATTGAAAGTTATGACTATCTTGAGGTTAATGACTAAATTGTATAAAATGTAAAATTTTAGAGATATCGAAAAATGAGTTCATATAGGTTCATTCATATCATTGAATCAAATGAAAATGTTTGATATTGATTTGTTATATAAAATAATTGTATAGATCAAGATTTGGATCAAAGTGGAGTTATTAGTGGAAAATCTAAAATTACAAATTAGTCCTTGAAGTATCTACTCTTTTCACATTTTGAACACGTAAGTTCATATGAAACTTACTATTTTATTTTATGTTATGTGTGATGTTGTATTTGATTCCATTTATATATATTTGTACAAAATTAAAACATTAGTGAATTTATCATGAATTGAAATGTTATTTGATATTTGGTTATAATGAAATAGTATAGGGTACAAATGTGGAAGTTTGAATGTGTCCAGGGCATGTAATCAAAACATGCGACCATATACATGATTCAATATGAAATATGGATAATTACAGGGATGAAACATGTAAAATTGAGGCCCGTGTGAACTTAATAAAATGTTAGGATACGTTTGGCATGCCAATAGGGTCTTTTACACGCTTGTACAAGAATTATCATAGATTTTAATGGGATCAAAATTTGTTGTAGATTCTCAGATATTATATGACACATGTTTAGCTTGGATAGGTAACTTGATGTGTCGTGATATAGCTTTAGCCCGGATGGGTAACCTGATATAAATATGTGTTCGGCTTGGACGAGCAACTTGGTATGGTGTAGTTTACCAGTTTATCTGAGTCCATTTTACTAGGGTTCATTAGGTGAAATGATATAAATGAACTTGGGAACTTGAAAAGAGGATTTAATGTATTTGGTAACTAAACTTGAAAAGGGATAAGGTGTATGGAAATGGCCACCTTGGATAGATGTTTAATTAAGTGTAACATGATTTCTTTCTGACTTGGTATAAGTGTGGAAAAGAATGTGTTTCACGCAAGTATGAGTGACATTATAATCTTGATTGTTTTGGTATAATTGAGTGTTATGCTATAAACATAATTTACATATGTTTGGATTGGTTCATACTAATATCATACATGTACTTGAAGTATGAAAGTGTATAGTTAATCATGTAGTGAATTTATATGCTATGGTTAATAAGCTTAAATGAATGGTTGGAAATACTAAGACTGAAAAATATGCATAATTCATGGCTTAATCTATATTTTGACAAAATCATGTCAAACTTATTGAGTTGTTGATCTACTGTAATTTGATACGTCAAATTAGGCTCTCCATCACACTTAAGGAACTTATTCTCAAGAAATTTAAGTGTCTTTTATATGTTATTTTTTCAATTTTTAGTTTTGTTGTCAATATAAAAATATTAGTTTTAAGTCATTTTTGAGACCTAAATTGTTCAATCTTACCATGGGGAACCTAACAAGTTGATTGAGTATTGTAGGGAGTCGATGGTGGCCCGAACATGAAGAAAACATCACCTAGAAGAGGGGTATCATGATATTGAAACATGGAAGTCGTGTTACCCCTGACAGTGTTGAAATGAGGAGAATAGAAGCCATCTACAGTGGTATCGCAATACCGTTGTCTGAAAACTGCAGGGGCAATTTTGTCTCAAACAAGCTTATTTCTTCTTTTTACTTTAGGAAAAAATGGTCAATATTAGGTTAAGTGTTAGTAGGCTATAAATACAACTTTATAAGCCTTTCATTTCAAATTTTTGGTGGCTGAATAGTATTTTTAGGGTTTATAGTTTTCAGTTTAGGTTTTCTTACTCTTTTCATTTTCATTATATTTATTTATTTTTAGTCTAGGTTTTCTCTTTTCTTTTTAGAGTAGATTTTACTCTTGTAGTTTTCCTTCTTCTTTCTTGTAAAAAACTTTGTAAATGAAGATGGATGAAGCTTTTAGGCGCCATTGGTTCCATATCTAAATGATCATTTCTCCTTATCTCTAGATTGTGCTTATTAATTATTCGATGAAATGTTTGTTTGGATGTTAAGCTTTATTCTGTGCTAAATTGTTGGATGGTTGGTTGATTGGTTGTTTGTTAGATTAAGTTAATGTCTATTCTTGATTGATTGGTTGTTCGATTATATCAAAATACTTAATACGTTAGAATTGACGCCTCTAGCGAAAAACCTAGATAAACAAGACCGAGAGGAGAGTTTATCTTTAGATAGTTCAGTATAATCGTGTGGAGTAGTGAGACCAAGAGGTATTCTTAGGTGGTACCTTTTAGTCTAGAATGAGACCGAGAGAAGATTTCTAACTAAGAGTGGAAACCAATATAATTGGTATAGGTTCACTAGTTTAATCAGCACTTAACTAATCAATCGATTATCGTTTAATCATTTACATTATCTGAAACATTAGGAATAAAGTTTAGCGTAGTTAGTTTAATTAATGGGTTAAATATAAGATTAGTACTCGAACTTGTCCACTTCTCCCAGATTGGTACTTATGGTTTTTTCTTTGTCCCAGATTGGTACTTGAGTCTAATGGCGTTAAATGCATGGCATTTGGCACTTTGAAATAAAGACACATGTAACACCCCTAACCCATATCTGTCGCCGAAACAGGGTTACAGAGCATTACCAGAATTTACAGATCAAATACAAACATTTCATTTCATTTAGAATTCATGTCAGAAACCAAATCAAAATCAATCATATTGTCCCTCACTTGAGCCCTTGAGGCCCAAACTACACATTAGAAACAAGTCGGGACTAAACTTGGAGCTCAGAGAATTTTTCGTGAAACTTTAAAAATTTTGTCTAGGTGCTAGGGACACACGCTTGTGTGGCCAGGTCATGTGGCTCACACGGTCAAGAGACACGCCCGTGTCTCAGGCCGTGTGGGCATTCGAAGTAAGGCACACGGTAGTGTCCCAGCCCGTGTCCAATTTAGGGTGCTTTCTGACTTAGGTCACACGGCCAAGCCACACGCCCATGTGCTAGGTCGTGTGAGCATACTGTTTTGCAATAATTAGGTGCAAGGGTCACATGGCCAAGCCACACGCCCTTGTGCTAGGCTGTGTGAATATTTTGAGCATTCTGTTTCACAATGTTTAAGATACATGGGACACATAGCCAAACCACATGCCCATGTGCTAGGCCGTGTGTCACACACGGTTGAGACAATGCCCGTGTCTCTGCCCGTGTGGACGAAAATGGGTCATTTCTAAGGCCACTTTTCTCACCTAATTTGTCTTCCACCTACATTAACACTTTAACACTTTCACCAACCAATACAAGACATCTAACTCAAGCCAAACCAAGTTTAATACATATCATAACACCCCATAAATTTTCCATTCATAACCATATCAACACAACAAACATGATAAGCCACACATATATACATATCAAATATGTCCAACTCAAGCCATTCCAATGGCTATTTACATAAAAAATACTTTTAAGCCAACATTGGCCAAATTACCCTATACATGCCATTATAACCAAAAGTAATATGCTATTTATACCGAAATGAGCCGAAGAATAATGTGATGTTGCTTCGACCAGCTTCCAACCAAATCGAGCTTCCAAATTACTATAAAATAGAGGAAATGAAACAAAGTAAGCATTTAATGTTTAGTAAGTTCATATAACAGAAATTAACTTACCATTTATTTACATTTAAGGTAAGTATACAAAATACATCGAAAGAAGTTTGACTAATAGCCTAAACACATAACCTCATCAAACATGTTAGTCATGTATTTCACATTAATTCCAAGAAACATGTATGAACTCATCAAATATCAAATTTCCATGTGTTTCATGTATATACAGGTAATGATTCATTTCGAACTCATATGTTCTCATGTCAGGATTTTGCCCATTGAATCATTTAAAATATCGATGGATACGCGGGTAGTACACACGGGGTGTACAAAATTGTTATCCGTCAATTCTTATAATATTTGTCAATTCATGTTCGGGAATGCTCATATGAGCACAGAGACAGGAAGCTCTCTCTTGAGCCAAGTAACGGGAAGCTCATGTGAGCTAAGTAACGGGAAGCTCATAAGAGCCGTAATTGGGAAGTTCAAGCGAGCCAATATCAGGAAGCTTCGGAGAGTCATTAATCGGGAAGCTCATAAGAGCCAATTATCAAGAAGCTTGTAAGAACCATATAACAAGAAGCTCCGGAGAGCCATATATCAGGACGCTTATAAGAGCTGCATGTGTCCACAACACATGCAGGATCACAACCAATCGGGATACTTCGAAGAGCTATTAACGGAAAGCTCGTGAGAGCCAAATATTAGGACACTCGTAAGAGCTATGGTGTGACCACAACACATGCAGGATCATAGCCAATTGGGAACCCCGTAACCATCGAATTTCATTTATTCAAACAGGACTTAATACTTGTCAGTCATTGTTGGTTATGTGATTAATAACTACACATAGCAATTTATACAAATTTCATACATGAAAATTGCACCATCCACATACACAACATTCAATTCAAATATATAGTTATCAGTAACAATAACATACCTCGATAATTGCACGTTGATTTGTTATCTACTAATCCGTTACTTTTTCTTTTCCACGATCTAACTTCATATTTGATCTATCCGGATCTATAAAAATGAATTTAACATCAATTTAATACAATTTACATTCAATTCAGTCCAATTCACATCTTAGGAAAAATTACCATTTTGCCCTTACATTTTTAATTAATTCTAATTTCGTCCTTAGGCTCGGAAAATGAAATTCATGCAATTCAATCATTATTCCAAGCCTAATCAATTTTTACATGTAACATTAGCAGCCAATGTATTTCACAAAATTCAAAAATTTTCCATAACTTTTACATCTTTTCAATTTAGTCCCTAAATCATAATTTCATCAAATTTCTCTTTACAAAAGTTGTTTATCTATCAACAACCTTTCATTTTCTACAATAAAACTTTATATTTCATACATGCTCATCCATGGAAAAACCCTAATACTTTGATAAATTTACAAATTAATCTCTGAGATATCTAGATTAAGCTATACGATCTCAGAAATATAACAATGATTAAAAACGGGTCAAGAATACTTACCTAATTAAACAAAATAAGTTGGCTTGAGCTTAGGTTTCCATGGCTAGGGTTTCCATCTTTTTAATTTAGGAAAGCTAATAATATGATGATATTTTCTTTTATTTTATTATTTATCATCTTTTTATCTTTTACTTTCCAATTTAGTCCTTTGTTCATTAAATTTTCCAATGATGACTAACAATACTTATGTACTAACTTCTCTTAATGATCTATTTGCCATATAAGGACTTGAAATTTGAATTCCATAGCTATTTGATTACTATAGCTACTAGAACTTAACTTTTGCATTTATGTAATTTGGTCCTTTCCATCTAATTAGACATTTAACCGATAAAATTTCTTTACGAAATTTTCATACAAAATTTTTATCATAATACAGACCATGAAATAATATTAAAATAATTTTCTTTCAAACTCGGATTAGTGGTCCCGAAACCACTGTTTCGATTTCAGTAAAAATGGGTTGTTACAACTCATGGTAATGATGATGTCATTATGATATCATCAATTGAAATTTTTAAAAGAATATTAAAGAAAATTCATTTAACTTTTCTCTCCCTCCACTTTCGATTCCTATTTTGTAGTCGCCTCCTTTTTTTTTTCTTTTTCCTTAGATAAACTCGCCGTTACTGTCGCTATCTGAGCTCCACTCAGGCACCATTAAAACACTCCTCTCCACCACATCTCTTCAAATAGTCAGTTAGTTTACCAAGGATCCGACCTAAATTTGATGAAACAAAGACTAAAGTTTTGATCTATTTCTTTCTCCGATCTCCCTCTTTACCCTATTAGATCACCAGTAGTCTCCGGTATGTGGTAGATGGTGCCGTGGTTCGGCTTACCACTATTGGGATCGTTGAACAGAGATCCGAAGTTCTGTCGTCACCGTTGTTGGTTCTAGTTTGTGGCTTTTTATTCTTCTTATTCTTTTCTCTTTTCTTTTTCTGTTTTACTATTATACTTTTGTTTATTTTTTTTTGAGGGGGTATAATTCGATGAACACTTTATTTGTATTTGATTATTTTCCAAAATTTAGTCATTCTTTTATGTTCACCATTTATTCTCCATTGTATTTAATTGTTTTGGTTTATCATTTCCCCTTTATAGCATCTTGCTTAACATGTTTGTTACTGGATTATGGGTTTAAGATTAGAATCTGAATGTTGAAGAAACCCTTTCCGGTTTCTTGGAAACACTTATCTAATTTTAATCATTTGAAATTGAGTTCAAAATTTTATGTAATTGGGTTTTTTTAAGCTCGATTTTATGGAGTAAACTAGGGATTTTAAAAGATTCAAATTTGGACGAACCTTAATTTGAAAGAAAACCTTAATTGGAAACCCTAAATTAGCTCAACTCCGATGCCATTTTTAGGCTGAAAAAGAGGCCAATCACCCGCGACGACAGAAATAGCAACTTGTATTAAGGGGAATGAGACGATGTATGATCATTAGGAAAATTTGGGGGGTTGATAGAAGAAAGGAAGAAAAAAGATGTAGAAGAAGACCCAAAAAAAGGAAAAAAAAGAAACAAAAATGAGAGAAAATAAAAAATAAAAATAAGGTATCATAGGACGCCACGTGGCAGCGCGCGATTGGCCAACACTGCCACATCATCAAAAAATTAATGGCGTTAGTATCAGGTACCAAAATAATGGATGGAAAAAAAAGTTCGGGTACCAATCTATGACAAAAAAACCATAAGTACCAGTCTGAGAGAAGTGGACAAGTCCGGGTATTACTATTATATTTAACCCTTTAATTAATAGTTTGATTTTAGTTTATAAATAATTTTATTTGAACTTGCACTAATAATTTCCGACTCGATTAGATTAGTAATTTATTAACTTGTAATTGTCTTGATAAACACATTTACCCACTTGGTAATCTTTTGAGTTCGACCCCTTGGAATACTCCTATGTTCCATCGGACACTACAAATATTACAATTGACACTGTCTGCTTGCAGTTAAAATCCGTTCTTTAAATTGTTTCAGAAAATTGTTTGTTTTTCTGCGCACAAGTGCATTCGGATCAATTGATTTGCTCACAAATGTGCAAAATGAGACATGTTTGGTTGGTATTGAAAGTATGTTTGGGATTATATGGTATAGGTGGAAATGGAAAATGATTGAATTTGGAAATATGGTTAGTTGGAATGATTAAGTGATCTTATTGACATGAAATGGTATAGAATTGGTTTTTTTTTTATATTGTAAAATGGATGTTTGACACATTTAGGTTGAGTTGCAAATCATTTTCATAGCTTTGACTAACCAACTAATACTTCCCTCCGTACTCCGAATTTTATAAACATGCATATCATGCATATAATCACATTCACTAACATAACATGGAGTACGCCACATAACAGTTCATAGATACACAACCATGTCTTACATTCAGAGAACATACTTGTAATAAGCATACAATCGCACAACCATATGCCAGCATAACCTTTCTAGTTTTCGACGATTATATATGTAGAAAATAAACTCAACTGAACTCTATGTAGAACAAACAAACAATACCAGGACAAACTAGAGCAACACTCAAATGGTTGAGAACAAAAGCTCACTTGAAATCCTTTGTCCTCTCCAACTTAGCTTTTCCCAAATGCTAGAGTCTCATTCATCTTGGAAGCTAAGCATAACCACCAGTATATCAATTTAACCAAAATTATTCAAACTTTAAAACCTGAAATCCTGTAATATGTGAAGCTTTTCAAAGATTTCAAAAATCCTTACTTCTCTTTCTTAAATCTACGAATACTGAAAGATTGAAAAGCTTACTAGCTCATTGGATTTTCTACTGCCCGGACTTAAATCTCACGATCACTACCCTATTTAGGAATTTTCTCAACTTTCTCTTTTTCAGAGCAACCAAAGAAGATAGTGCAAAAGAGAAGAAAATAAAACAAAATGAAGAGAATTCTACCTACAGAAAGATCCTCATCGTACATATATATAACCCCTCTCACACACGACAACTAAAATCCTAAATAATCATCTGATATTAATCATTCTGTCTTTCATTAAGGAACCAGTCGATTCCAACTTAATTGAACCAGAATTGAGACTCAAGTAAATACTATTCAACCACTAAATTTTTCCAAGCTTTTCATTAGAGTTCGCCCAACTTATTATCTTTTTCAATTAACCCCCAACTCTTCCTTAATTTTGGGACTTTAATGAAAACTGAGTGTGACAGAAAATGGGTTCAAACTAACACTAATTATATATGATTAACCTGCCACAATTTCTAGTGGCAAATTAGGTACTTTCTGTCACTTAATGAGTTTGCTTTTTGGTCATTTTATATAGTTTTTATGCATTTTTAGTTTTATTAGCTTCGATTTAATTCCTTGCAAAATAAGCATTTTTATGCAATAAAATTGAGTTAGTTGATCTATTAGGCCAACATAGGACTTAAGGTAGTTTTAACAAGTTAATTGAGTGTGCAGGACACTTATTTTCAGGCCCAAAAGTGTCAGAAATGACAACCGGGTCACAACACAGCGGAACAAACTCTAGATGTGAGATTCAAAGTTGTGTGTCATGACACAGGTCTGACGGAGGGCAAAAATTAATCAAGGGTGTTTTCGTCTGCACAATTCATATTTAGCATAATTAATACTTGTAATTAGCCTAATTGAGCAGCTAAATTTGCCTCTAAATAGCAAAGCTTGGGTTCAGTTATGAAAGGCTAATTGGGAAGTCGTTTTCAGGTTTTAGCTAGTAGATTCAATTGTAGTTAGGATTTTAATTAGGTTTTATTTTTTTCGAAAATAATTTATTTCTTGTTCTTTGACTTGGATTTGATTCGACTTGGACTCGATTTGAGTCCAAGATTTTATTATTAAGTTTCTTAGTTTTTTTTTCACTTCTCATTTTTCAATATCGATATCTCGCTAGCTGTAAAAGAAGTTTGCGAAATCGAGCACATCTAGCTTATCAAATGGATCAATTTCTATCTTGCTCTCATTTTAATTTAATTTGTGTGTTTTGCATGATTAAATTATTTTTAGGGAAAATGACATTTAGATTTATGAGTGGATAATTCTTTTAGGAAGATTAACGAGTGAATATGGGAATAATTAATGAAAAAATGAAGGTTTAGCTTAGAATTTGTTAGCTTAGATTGTTCATGCTTAAACCCTGAGATTGACGACTATAGAAAGTAATCTAGGTAGATAGGCCGAAAGTATAAGTCTACCGAGCACCTCATAATTTATCTTGGTTTAAACTGCGAGATCGAAAATAAGTGGGTTTTCACCGATTAATTAATCAGTTAGAGGTCGAAAGGTAATAAATGGTTAGTTATTAGCTAGTTCACTAAAGCTGAGTTTTGAAGTTAATTACAAACACTGAAGCGAGTTAATCTTCTGTCTGTTTATTGAGATTTTTTTGTTTGTTAATTTCTTTTTAGTAATTTTATTTTATTTTATCACCTTTATTTTTATTATTAATTATTGTAATATGGTTTTTAGTGATTCCTATTTAGATATGTTATTATAGAAGATGCTTTTAGATTTAATCCTTCCTCCCTTGGGTACAATCCTCGAAGTACTTCTTATACCTCGTTTGTAACAACTCATTTTTTAGTGGCATCAGAAACAATGGTTCTGGGACCACAATTTCGACTAGAGAGTCCATAGATATGTTTAATTAATATTTATGATTTAAATATAGTGTAATATTGAATCTTGTTTTAATAGATTTTATTAATTGGCCAGTTAGTCAAGGTACAAGTGGTATGTACTGAAAGTTAAGTGGTTTTGGAAAATGAGGTATCTAGACCTTATTTTCATAAATTAAGCTCATAAATATTTTTATTAAATATTTATGGAGTTTTTTTGTATAAATGGAGATATGCATAATGTAATTGGAATAAATGATATTTAGATGGATTGAAACAATGATCAGTTATATAAGCCCGGTGAGGGGCCAATACGGAAACTTGACAAATTGATGAATTTGATTCGAAATTCGCATTATTATATGAAGTAGTAATTGAAAATAAATTTGTAATTGTTGTATATTTGGTATAAAGATGAATTCATATGATTTGGGAATGAAGTTCATATGATCTTATATGAATTTGATTGAAAACTCAAATAATGGAATGAAAATAATGTTTGGCATTAATTTGAAATGAGATGTATTGTGGATAAATAGATTGTATGATATGACTTAGATAGTGAACTGATTAAATGATTGTTTTTTTTATGGATGATGTTGAAATATAATTTCAAATGAATTAAAATGTTATATGGAATGGTTTGATAAATGTTGAACTCACGTTTTTATTTATTTGGAATTTCCATGTTAGGCAAACTATACTGAGCTAAGTAACATGTAGTGTATAATTATAACCTAAGGTAAGTTACTTGGTTTTAAATACCTGTGAACTTACTAAGCATTTGTAATGCTTACTTCCTTGTTCTCTTTCCTGTATTGTCAACTTGCGAAATGTGTCAGGCGGATTGTCGTGAAGCTCACATTATCACGGTATTGATTCTATAGTCTTTTTACTATACGAAGGCTTGGTTATGTATGACATGTACCTAGGAAATCTTAAGCTTGTGTAAATGATATGTCTTGAGTGAGTTTGACATTTTGAGATTATGTTTATGTAAATATGTGTATGATGGTGTAACACCTTAAAATTTAGGGTTAGAAGTTTTGAGGTTTGTAGTTAGAGTTAGTGAATAGGGCAAGTAGTTGAGTTTATTATTGCGTTTTAGTGTTAAAATGAGCTTGCTAGTGTAGTGGTAGTGGGTGTGTTAGTTTATCTTTGGGTCTCAGGTTCAAGTCCTCATGTATGTTGAAAGGAGTTAATTTTGTTTTAGATTTGTTTTTAAGTTTAAATAAATATTTATTTTTAGTTATTTTATTTATTTATTTTTAATTTTTAATTTGGAATAGGAAGTTATCCCAAAAATTTTATTTTCATGTTCCTCTTTTCTCTCATTCTTTCTCATGTCAGTTTTTTTCTTTTCTTATAGATTTCTAAAATTTGACATTTCTTTGCCATTGAATTCTCTTTATCGTCACTTCTATTATATTTTCCTTTGAAATTTTTTTTGAAATCGTTGGGTCTCATTTGATTTTATTGATTGGTGTTCGGGTAATTCAAGGAATTGAAGAGGAAGTAGAGTAAGTAGTGTTCTCTGATTCTTTTTAGAACAATTTTTGGTTGGCTCTTTTGTGTTATTTTGGTATGATAATAATAGATTAGTGTGTTTGTACAAACGAGTTTTTAGAATTGTGTTCTAGAGGCGAATCAGTCAGTTTCTAGTGCTTAAGATCCCAATTTAAGGTGTGTTTTTGAACTATTAATGATTAGAGTCTACTTTGTTATTGAAAATTTGCGGTTTTAGCCTATTTTGGTATGGTCTCGTGACCACACGTGTGGCCACACGAGCGGTTCACACGGATATGTGACATTGGGAACTAAGGTTTTAGGGTGATTTTTAGTGTCACACGACCTAGCCACACGACCGTGTGGCTACTGTTTGGGATTTTGTCAATTTTCACACGAGCGTGTGCCTTGGATGCGCGGCCGTGTCTACTCTACACCTTATTTTGGAATTTTTGGGCAGTAAGTTACACAGGCTACTCACACGACCATGTAACTCAAACACACGGGCATGTACCCCTTCCACATTGCTATGTTGATCTTCATAGGGCCTAGACCCTCTGTTTTGTAGATTTTTGTTTTGAGTCATAAATCGTCTATTTTATGTTTCTGTGTAATTTTACCCATGGTTAAACCTTAGTAAGTGTGTTTGGGACTCGGTAAAGTTTGGGTTTGTGTATATATCTGCATTTATGGGATTTAATTTAATTGTTCGTTTATGTGATGAGTAAATCTAAGTTTATTGTTGATGTCATAACTGAGTATTGGAATGCAAGTGTAATCAAATCTGAATCTGTTCAATTGGAAACATGAATGTCTGTTTTTTTATGTTTGTCTACGTACCATGTGCATTATTGCATTAGCATGAAAATTTTGGGATTTGGTTATGAAGAGAAGGAAGACTGATTTGGCAATTTTAACTACAATACTTCTGTACAGTGGTTTACTGTACTATACTATACATATGCTAGCTCAGATGCATGTTGTTATTTCAGTGGCTTAGTTCCACATTGTGGTGTGTACGGTGGATAAGCCTAATATGGTTCTATGTGGTGTACAGGGTGGACGAAGCAGTGTTTGGTTGGTGGGGTGGGATCTTTGACTTGTTGCATTCATTTTGCATCTGAAAATACGTCTGTTTGTGTGCATGTTTGGTTATTTGCAATATGGATAGTGTGTTCTAATTATTATGTATAGTAGGGACTTTGTTTCAGTGGTTTGATATGATTTGGGAATATTTTGTTATTTTGATTTCTAGTTTGATTTTTTGTAAGTGATTTTTATACAAATACTATTCTGGAATATTATTGCGTTACTCCGTCTTTTATCGTCTATTGTGTTTTTGACTCACACTGAGCTCGCATAGCTCATTGCTTTACTTTCTCCCTTTTAGGTAAATTTCGTGTTTCAAAGCTAGACTCGACGAACGGAGGTATCAGATGGATAAGCTTAAATGAATTAAATAAAGTGTTTCTCCCGTTCTTAAATTAGTGAACTGTTTTGGACTGTAAGTACTTATAGGAACTATTTTGGACAATTGTAAGGTGTTATTTGGACTGAACTTTAAAAACTATGGATTTTATACTGAGCCTAAACTTACCAGGTTCATGTGTGGTTTTTATGAAAATGAAACTAATATGAATTTTTGAGACTGTGATGTTTTTAAATGCTCCAATTTGAAATTGTACAAGAAACATTAAATTATGTAATTTGAATTATTTTTGAATTTTTTTACTCCAATTAAATAATGTTTCAAAACTTAGATAAGTGCTATTTAATTTCCTAGAGATGAGGCAAACAAAATGTTTTCTCGGTTTGAATTAAAGTTTTTGTTTCGCCACTTTTGGTGGCCAATGTAACTTCCGGGATTCGGTCTAAACTTCTAGGCTGGGTTTTGAGGTGTTACAGATGGCATTAATCATGAAGTTGGTATATTGATGAGAAGATTGACTTTGATATTTGCTTGCTTTGATGGTGTCTAAATGATTTGCTAAAAAATAACTACACAAAGAAGAGTTATAAGTTTTGGTATGTTTGAAATGATTTGGTAAGATTGATGCTTAAGCATGATGGCTATTTGGTAGTGAAAGTTTCCTTGAAGGCTTAATGGGTTGTATGTATGTGGCCATTTGATTGATTTTAAATTGTTGATTGAAGTGCCAGTTATGGCATATTGGTAAGACACTTAGGATGGTTGATATAAATGATGATTTTGGTTGATTTGAATGCTTTTGAATTAATTGAATTTTAAATTATAATGTGATTGTAAGTGTTTGTATTTGTTTGTAGCACCTTATTACTCGGGTTTGGCAACTGGACTGAGTAAGGGGTGTTACACCATTGTACAATATTATATTACAATTTGACTTGTATACTTGTGGAGGCCGCTGTTTTATTATATATATTTTGATGTAGTATTTCTAGTCCAAACGTTCACCCGTTTGGCGGCAGTTAAGTTGTTGGTATCATTGCCTAAGAGGTTTCAAAATTAAATTTTATTTTATTTTCTGCAATTAGTAGAATAAATAGGAAAGTTTGAAATTATACATATGATCTTTATTTATTTTGTTTTTAATTTTTACAGTTATTTACTATTTTTTATTTTCTGTCTCTTGTTTCAATGTATGACTTGAAGTGGAAGCATTCCAATCGAGCCACACCTCGCATAAGGATCACACGTTAGATTTAGTCAATAACATCACTTAAGGTTTGGCCAATGCAAAGAAAAAGATATGATTTTCAAATCTGATTTTTGAGCACACATACACTTTCTACTAATACAGAGGGACGATGAAGTTATTTTCAATCATTAGTGTAGATTTGGGTAATTCTGATTTGAACCTTGAACACAAAACATACCAATTAAACACTAAAATATTCAGCCATGAGTAAAAGAAAAAAGATTTATTACAAGATTATTTTTTTGTTTAGATCTTAATTTAAATAAACTTACTCCTTCAAATTATAGATCAAGAATGGGATAGTTAATGTGTATCTGTACAATACTGATGTTGATGATGATTCGATAATGATAAACAAAAAAAGAAGAAAATAAAGATGTGAGAAAAGAGAGAGAGAAACTAATGGTGCAATTATGGAGAAAAATAAAAGAAAATAAGGACAAAGATGTTGAAGGGTATAGCGGTGAACAGAGTAAAGTGGAGAAAAGAATAAGAAAAATGGTAGTGGTAGTATGGCGGTGGCACGACAGTGGCACTACAACGACACAATGTCAACATGATGGTAAAAAAAGAAAGGAAAGAAGGAAGGGGCAGTGATGTAAGGTGGATCGACTTGTGGTGTAAATAGTGGAAAAATAAGGAGGTATGGTGGCAAAAAGAAGAGAAAGGAGAAGTTAGGGGAAAGGGGAGACACAATATGGTGGTTTGGAGAAAAAATGACAAAAGAAAACAAAATGGATGTGTTTCTTTGGTAATAGGGATGACACAACTAGTTAAAGGGAAAGAAATGACAAGTGAGGGAAACAAATGAGAATAAAGGAAAAGGAGGGAAAAAGGAGTAGAAAGTAGAGAAAAAAGATGAGGGAATCTTTGAGTTTGACAACTAATTTGAGAAACAAGGGAGGTTGACCAAGGGGTTTGCCAAAATTCCTAAAAAAATATAGAAGGGGAGGAAACCTAAGTCTTAACCACCAAGTCATATATAATACTTGTTAAAAAGCTAACGAAAACAAATTATAAAATGGGGTGGAAACCCTTACTTAAGCACATATAACCCTGGTTTGAAATATCATCTGAACTTGAAGTGGGGAGGTAACCAAGGAGGCAGAAATCTAATACAGAACCAATTGACTCCTCCTTACCAACCTCTGTATGTGCAGAGATCTTAGGACTGACCCATTAAAAACGACCATACTATATCTGGTCAAAAGCTAGACAAATAAGAAGGGGAGATACAAACAATGAAATCGGAGCTTCGACACGTCCACTTCACGTGTAAATCACTTGAGACCCAAATGGATAGCCTCCATGACCAAATGATGAGTTTGTTACAAAAGCAATTTGGCCAAGGTAACCCTTGTAATAGAGGGAATAATCCTTGGAAGGGAAGGAAGGAGCACGTGAATGCTATTGCCCTATGATCAGGTAAAATAAAATATGAACTTAGTGCACCCATCCAAAGAAATAGAGGATGTACAAAAGTCTATGGAGGAATCCCTGGAGGAAAACAAATCGGAGGAACCAATCGAGAAGGTAGTTGAATCAGTAGCTGAGCCGGTGATTTTGAATATTAGCACGTTGAAGATACCATTCCCATCGAGGCTAGAGGTCAAACAAAGATGGGACGAAGCTAATTTCATAAGTTTTCTTAACTTATTTAAGTTCCTAAATGTTAATTTGCCACTCTTGGAATTACCTGATAAAATTCTAAAATATGCTAAATATTTAAAAGAAATAATGTTGAGGCATAAAAAGTTGAAAAAGGGTGAGCAAATTAAGATTGATGCTTCTTGCAGTGCTATAATTGCTAAAAAGATACCCTAAAATTAAAACATTCGAGTAGTTTTAAAATTCTTATAGAAATAGGGGATAGACATTTCAGTAAGACTCTTTGTGATTTAGGAGCTAGTATTAATTTAATGTCTCTATGATCTACATGAAACTCAGATTGGAGGAATTAAAGAGCACATCTATAACACTGCAATTAGTTGATAGGTCTTTAGTACACCCAAAAGGTGTACTTGAGGATGTATTAGTTAAAGTGAGAAGTTTTATAATCCTTGTGGATTTTGTAGTCCGAGACTTTGAGGAAGATTAAGAGATCCTCATTTTGTTGGGTAGGCCATTTTTTGCCACTTTGGGAACAACATCTTGAAAAAGAATGAATTAATTATAAAAATTGTTGGTGAAATAGAAGTGTTCATGTAACGACCTGATTGTCAAAGGTGTCGGAAAGTATATTCCTAGGACTCCGTTTCCATAAATCTAACTCTTAAATATTTTTAATAAATATTTACAAAGTTAGTTGTGTAGTTAATTAAGTTTCGATTAAGCGAATTTACTTGAATTAAAAGTAATTAGGTATAGGGGTGTGCATTCGGTTAACCGACCGATTAACTGACCCTAAATAACTATAACCGAACTAACTGTCCTTCCAAAATTTTTAACCATTAACCGAACCAAATTTAAAAAAAATAACCGAACCAAAATTTTTTCGGTTAATTAGGTCGGTTAACCGAATTAACCGAAAATTGTATGGTTTTTTATTTTTGGTTAAAAATTAACCGAATTACCCGAATTACCCGAATTGAATCACTATATAATTAAAAATATTACATAAGTCTTTGAATCACTACATAATT